>CAMZMU010000045.1:44332613-44471511 GCA_947311845.1 Poa pratensis
CTGAAAAATTAATAAAACCAAATATATCCCACACAAAATATAATGAATATATCAAGTGACCACCATATAAAAATTAATGTTGACTATTACGACGTACAATCAAAAACACAAATTTCAAACTTTAAAATTTTCGCTTATTTATGTCAAATATGTCGCTTATTTCATGTCCGCCTATTTATGCCATAATGAACAGATTCTTCATTCGATATTTTAAAATTTTTAGTGCATTTCAGATGTGAGCGTTTAGCACACGCAAAAAGATATCAAATACGACGAACATATCAACATGAATAAAAAAAAACCACTGGCTATTTATGCTACCTTCAACAGTTCGACAACTCGACGACTTCTATCTATTCAAAAAAAGTACTCACTGTCACAAAATTCAGCCCACGGGCGCGGCGGAGCCCGCGCTTACTCCCCTAGTGTCTTCTATATAGCTACAGAGTTTGTTAACCACATGTGCAGCTGACCAGCTTGTAACAATTCACCTAAGAATCAAAAGTTTCAAAAGCTAATGAAAATTTTAGATTACCGGAAAAATCTTCATAATAATAATAAAAGATCATAATCAATCCGAGAAATAAGATAGGATTTTTTATTTTTTCTAAAACTTGAAAATATGTGAAAATTAATGAATTTGAAGACTTTCTTTACTATTAAATGAGAGTACGTCGGTAGTCCTCTCATTTTCCACCAGATTTTCCACCGAACGATTTCCGATTTTACCCTCGTGATTTGGGAAATAGTACAGGCTATTGCCACAGCTAAGTGAAACGTCTGGTTGGAAAACAAAAATCTCCACAATGTTCTCTCGCGGCCTTCCTGTCCTCGCCCGCGTGAGAGCGCCGCCGCCGCCTAGGGTTCCGCCTCCACATCCTTCGACGCCGCCGGCCGTACGCACGACATGAGCTCGTCGTCGATTTCATCCCCCGTGCATCGACCTCGCCGCCTTCCTCCTCCAGCCCAAGCCTCTCCGCCGCCGGAGACGACCGACTCCAGTACGACCTCCACCTCCATCTAGCCGGACTGCCTTCTCAACTAGAAAAGCTCCTCCTCCACGACGCTGTCCGCCGCCGCCGCCAACCGCTCTCGGACTTCGCCGCCAATCCGCCCACCCAGATCGAGAACGACTACGAGGAAGACAGCTGGGTACGCCACGGCCGCGTCTAGGGGCGGAGCAAACGTCCACCGTGTGGAAGGAGAAGACGGGTAGGGGGAGGCGGCCGGCCGACCCAGCCCCAGAAGCATGGCTACGCCGGCCAGCGGGGCAGCAGCCTCGCCTCCAGCGCTGGCAGCAGCATCGTGGAGGACGATGTAGCCACTCCAGGTGGGATTGGCAACAATTAGCTAGAAAATGAGCCTAGAAACATTTAGCATCCATGAACAATTTTGTTGTGATGTGAGATCTCCCACGGATTGACAGGCTTATGCATTTGTTGAGCAAATGTTAGGACAACCAAGACATGCTGTCTGTTGACATCATGCTCCGCCACTCACGATTGGTATTTGTTGTGCAGGATGTTGGCCGGGCTGCTATTCCTGACGGACACTGAAGCGGCTGATGCAGCATCGGCCTTCTTCCCATCCGTAAGAACAATAAGACACATGCTTACCTTAATGTATATCCTTTGCTTGCAAATAGTCCGGTGTTCAGCAAATTCAGATGGGTTTATGTAACTGGCAGATTCAGAACAAGATGCTCCGCTTAAACTCGCTTCCTTTTGCTAATATAGGTATTCAGCGAACGAATTGAGATGTTACTCCACTGTTTAGATGCTTAATTAATAATTGCATCGAACAAATGCGTCCTCCACCGCTCATGTGCACATGCCTTCTTCCTTCGAGGAACGGAGCACGGTTTCAGTCGTCGTCGACTTATTGTTGGTGACCGGAAGGGCAGTAGTTGGCACCGGTCAGGTCGTGCTTCAGTTTGCTCTCCATCATCTTCGTGCTCCATTCTGGCCAACTTGAGCCCATGTCAGGTACTGATTAATACTCATTTGCAAGATTTCAGGTCTTCCGTACTATTTTATCTGAGTTGGATGTCCAGTAGTATTACAAGTTTGTCAGGACTGAAGATATGTGTGAATTACCTTCCAATGTGCTCCGTTAACTGAAGAATGTGCACACTGTGTAGTTCTAACTCAAGTTAAAAGTTCAGAGATTTCATAACTTGCTCGGCCTACCTGTTCTGGTTGCGCCTCTTCTATTAGATAGCGTGCGCAGAGAAATAAAATAGCAGAACCTGCGCACTGACCAGGTCACCAATTAGTCACTTTCTAATTCTAGCCGCACATGTTTATGCAACTAATCACCCGTCAATGACATACTCTAATGTAACACCAAATTTGTAAATTACTTCACTACCTACTTGACATAAGATAATGTGATTTATTCACTTACTCTACATATATATAGGTCAATTCTGAAAACAGGAGCAAGAAATGAGCATGCTCTGGGCTTCAGCAAATGCCAAACTAGGAGAGGTACATTTTCTTGCTTTTCAGATGTTGCTTTTTCAGCTGATGCATGCATTCATTTTGTTGGGATGCAAAGCCATCACTAATTCTGAAGTGCAAAGCCATATATTGAACGTTGTTGGCATGCATTGGGCTTGGAATACACTCGATTGAAATGCTTTAGGTGTGTGAGCGTTTTCTTGCTTCACTGACTTTGCAGCCTTGATTTAGCAAGAGGTGAGATTTTTCTGAATCAACGTATCATTTTGAGGAATTCTTACCGGCGGTCAATCAATGATGGTTTATTTCTCCTTAAATGCAAATTAGACAAAAAAAAAATTGCTAATTTTATATGTTCTGTAGTTGTGTGGAGGCATTGAAGGAAGTGTTCTTCCCTAATTTTGATCTAGGTAACTAGGCAAGGTCTTGTTATTAGATTCCTGAGGCGTACGGTTTTAAATATTTGGGCAAGCCATTCTGAATGTACGTGTTTCTAATAATGGTCAGTGCATTGAATTAATATTTCCAGTGCTGCTAAATATCAACTATAAGCTGGTTGTCTACTACTCTACATTACTTTGCTGTTCTCCTTCATCATTTCATGACCTCAGGAATCAGGATCCATGTTGAAGTTTCTCTGCTAGGATGGAAGTTGACATGTCATGTAAGAAATGATGTTCACTTTATTTACTCAAGTTTCTTAGGTGCCCTGGTCAGTGCGCAGTTAACATCAGTTATATTAGTGATTTTATTCATTTATATAAACTAGCAAGGTTAATTTTTAAATCGATATGCACTGTAATTATGCTAGGTCCAAATTCAGACTATGCTTGCATATACAGAGGTGTCCTGACTCCACCCAATTCCCGAGATTTGGGCGATAGCTACGAGGCGGCGTGTGGGATGATGGTTGTGGATGAGAAGCAGCAGACTTGTGGCCGCACATGATAGCAGCGGCAGTGAAGGTGGATGTGCCTCCACGACGCCCGCGTCTCCAAGGAATAGTCCCGATTGTGCAGCCACTTCTACCGCGTGCCCGTCCGGTACAGTCCTTGCTCGCACAATCCCTCGATGCCACAGCGCCACCCGAATGTCCTCGATGTCGGTCTAGCGATGTGTGGATTGATAACACATTTTGGTTTGATGTTTTCGATTTGCAGTTATACGTGATGGATGTGAACTTGGAGAACATGGCTCTTGTATCTGTGCAAGGACCCGGTGCAGCGGCCAGCTTTCGCGATGCGGTTGTGAGTGTGAGTTGTTCCTTACTGTGTGTCTATACTACTCATTTTCGTTATTGTCTACAACATGTTCTCTGGAAGACCTTGTATTTAATGGTACCATTGGGGGTAGCAGGCTAGCGCGCATGGGATCAATACATAGCACCGGTGACGCAGTGGTGAAAGAGGTTGAATTTGAGGGATTGATTAGTGCTGAGTGAAGAGGTGACATAAGCAATGATAAAGATTCAAAGCATGATTTTTTTTTTGCAAACAGCATGATTTGTAGTTTTTTTTCGTGTGGAGATCATGATCTGTAATTTCAGTAACCTAAACTCCATGCTCTATACCTCTGTTGAAAGGTGTTGTCCTTAAAATTACAATATCACTTGAATTGTGTTTTGGCAAATAAATTGGTACTCGTGAAAAAAATTATGTTTTGGCAAATAAATTCGACAATCCGTAGCAACGCACGGGCATTCAACTAGTTTAAGTAAATCTTCACTGGACGGACTAAGGCGGAGGCGTGACTCCTTAGCGTTCCACATTAGGATCATGAGCGTCTAACCATGCGAGCAGGTAAACGGTGTTGAAAGGGTTAAACTCCAAGACAATGTGTCTAAAATGCGTCGTGTATATTGGTTGTTCCTTATTATTTGCCTTACTTCTAGTTTTTCCAAAAGACAAAATATCAACTTGGGATTTTTAATTATAAACCAACTTAGAACTTTTTTTTTGTTAAATTTAGCTTCAAAAATGTTAGCTATAAATTTGTTGCTAAATTGCGCAGCTAGAACCACCTTTCATATGAGTCGTGATTTTAAAACTAGAACTCGTTTGTTAGCCGTCATTTGAGTTTAAATCATGGAATTTCATCCTAGCCATGTTCCGATATCATGAAATTGGAAATGTCATTTCCATTAAAATCGCAGAAGTGTCTCAGTATGGCGTGTTAAGCCAATTCTTGTTCCTAACCATGTCATTTTATTTCTACCAACTGAAATGAATTGATGACATTCGTGTCATTTTATTTCATTTCTACCAAATAAAATGTTGGGTGCTAAACGAAGTCTTAAATATTCACCTTAGAGATGAAGATCAATGACACCGTTCTTCAAGCACCAGCCAGCCAGATGGTGGTGTACCGGTGTGTGTACAACTAACTAGTAACGTTGTACTCAGTGTTTCCAAAATGGTTACTTGAGTTAAATATACTAGATGATACCCTGCGCGTTGCTGCGGGATATGTGTGGTAACATAAAATGAGGAGATGTGGAGACTATAAAAATCAAATGTCAGAGTCTTTTGAACTAAAAAACTAAAGTCGTTTAGTCGATTGATCGGAAGTTGGCTTTGATGTTTGGTTGCGTTATAGCAAAGAATAAGCTACATTGAAGTAGACCTACTGTGACTAATCACAACAATACAAAAATGTATTTCTATGAAACCAATAGCGTTGAAGACATGCTATTTAACGTAAACTCAATTAAGCCGAAGGGTTTTAATTTTTTCTCTCTGCTAGATAGTAGAAGTGATAAAAATAACTTATATAAGGCATAACGCCTCCACAAAAAGTGATGAAACAACGAAGCATGTTATGTCGATAACCATGTAAATCAAAATAGTCGAGCGCACCCTCTATGACTTCATTTCCATTTCATCAAGCATTTATGGGAGAAAACGGTAATGGGAATTTGAACAAATTTGTATGCCTTAAACCGTAAGATACTATAACTCAACAATGTAAAGGAGGATATTGTCTTTATGTTATTCTTCGAAATGTGCACAGATCTGCAAGATACTCTTTTTCCATAAGAAACAAACAAACAAATAAACGAACACAATATTTGAATGTAAAGCTATACAACATACACATGTATGCAGATACAAACAAATTGAAAGGGTGCTCAGTTGAAAAGTGGTATCAACAAAAGGCCTGTAGATAAAATTGTACTGTTGCTGCGCCGATCTGGACGGTGAGGGCCGGAACGGCGGCGGAGCGCGTTGGCGTCGCCGGCGACGGCGGGATCGCGGGAGAGAGAGAGGAGGAGAGAGGGGGGAGTGCGCGCAGTTTTACGACGGGGTCCCTGTGTTTTTACGAAATTTCGTTTTGGTCCTTGTCTGCGAGAAAGGGTGGGTAGCGGAGCTAATTCTCAACTTGTGAGGGGCGTTTTTAAAAATCTGTGATGGAGATGACGTTGGGGCCGTTAGATTGAGAATTGACGGCCATGATCGAGTACTGTATCGAGTACAGTGCTCGGGTGGCTCTCAGTCCGGCAAAGTGCAGTGCCTTAATATATTGAGTAATGGGAGAAGGTCACCGCCAACCCGCTTGTCTCGAGGAGCTAGACCGAAGGTATCTGCAGACGACTCTGCTTTCCTGTTCGAATCGTAATATGCCTGCTCATTGTGTACTTTTTTTTTGTATGCCTCGTCTACAGGATGCGGATGAAGGAGCGGGATGAAAGAGAAACAATGGCAGAGATTTGGAGAGTGGTCGTATCTAATGTTATCTTGCTAGCAGAAATAAATGGAGAACAGGAAGCTGAGGAGCTAGCTGCCTTGCGGCTGCTGTTAGTGTACGACGAATTGATTACCTACTGAGCTGATGAATCAATGAATCATGCACCCAGCGCATTGTAGTAGTAGTAGAAAAGAAACTGAAAGAAGGGAGGCTTGGAGGCGCGTAGAAGAATTTTTGTGGGGGAAAAGAATCGTGACAGATAGATTTTTTTTTCATTTTCATTAGATTGCAGATTTGCTTAGGTGTCAGGCTAGAATTGTTTAGGGATGACTGATGAGGTGGGCACCTTTTTTTTTTTTGCGGAGAAGAAACTGATTACATTATCCGAGATTCATACAGAAAAGCCCAGAAAACAAAGAAAATAACAAGTAGGTCCTTCTGAGCCATGGCTTCGTCCTCGTCGCAGAGAACGCTACGCCGGTGAAACCCGCCGCGTCTCCTCCAGTTCAAGCTTGGACTGGAAGGAGCCCCCGTGCGGCCGGGGAGTCGATGTTCCTCGGCACCTGAGCACCTCCATCCTCCGCCACGCTCGACGAGGCCAGCTTTGACAACATCAACAGTTCCTCCAAGATCGTCAACGACCGGCGCCGCCATCTCACGGTCACCGGCGAGGGGGAGATGCGCTCCGCAGCTCCGCTGAGTCACGAACGTACCTGGGACAGCGGATCTGGCCCGGAGCTCCACCGGAACACCCAGATCGGAGGAGAGGACCACCGTCTTCAAAAGGCTCTCCGGCCACGCCACCGCCTCCTCAGCGCCGCCAGCAGCCAACCCACACCAACCTACACTATTTACACGCCGTGATCCGTCGATCCCCCAAACCTCCCGCCGCCGAGCGGCCGCCGGAGGCGAGGGATCGAACGGATCGACGGCGGCGAGGTGGTCAGCACGGGAGGGTTTCAGAAATCACCTTATCACACTGTAGATGGGCACCTTGCATGTTGATAGAAATCCCCCTAGTGGGGTGCTCCTATTTAGATATAGAAGATTGCGTCAAATACATAAGATTTCTCCCCCAAGGTGCATACTTGAACGAAATTTGTTGTATCTATGCTCGGCCCATCCAACGTTGGTAGGAGTTTAGTTTTAGCCCAGTCCGGAGCCGACGAGTCTATGCTCGGCCCATCCAACATAATCGGCCTTGCTTACTGGCATAAAATGTCCGTGGGCTCCAAGCCTGCGACCCACGGCCTTGTCACGTAACTCCAAGGAAAACCCCATTTTTGCCTTCTGCTCGTTCGAATGGTACTGATAAAATCCACATTTCAACGGTGTCCTTCAAATGAATAGTCTGCATGTTGTGGTCCGTTTGAATTTGGAGCCGGTTCGGTAGGAAATTGTGTCTCCCAACATTTTATATATTGACTACATTTTCTTAGAGGGTCAACCAAACCAACATAGTCCGTGTCTAGCCCCGTACATTTCAATATGTCCGAAGGTGCACGCCAGAATTTTCCAAATAAAATTCGTGTTTGTGGAATACCAGTTACCACCCGAATACATGCTCGAATTTTCGGGTTCGGGCAATACAAGTTTGGGTTCAGGTATTCCAGGTTTGGGCTTCGAGTATTGAGTTTTGGTAAAGGACATATCGCGCGCGGTGCGCTCTGGCTTGCGCGGCGCACGCCTCGCGGTCGGAACGGCGCGCACGCGGACACAACCTACACACCGACGCTGACAGATAGGGCCCGCCATGTGGGGCTTTTATTGTACTGTTTGAAAAATTGAGAGAGAGAGAGAGCTCCGTGCCGTTCCCTATTTCCGCTCTCGCGATTTCGCCGGCGACGCTAGGGTTTCGCCGTCTCCGCCGCAGCTTCTCGCCGGCGCAGGACACTGGCGTGCGATTGGGAGGGGTAGGGAGTAGTAGCAGGCTCTGGTGGGCGTCGGGGGGCAGTGTTTCGCCATGGACGGCGGGGAAACGGCGGCGGATGGCGCCCGTGAGACCCGCGCAGCGGCGACGCGTCTCCGGCGACAAGTTGCGGCGGTGGGGAAAAAGCCGGTGTCCACGATTGATCCGGGCCAGCGCAGGCGGCTGATGCGGATTTGGAGGCGAGGGAGAGCATCCCGCGGCCCGCGGCGGGTTGAAGAAGGGACGCGCACCGACGTCCAAGCCTCGCGCCACCAGCTCGGTGGCAAATCGACCTCAGACGACAGATGCGGCTCTTCCTCAGGTATGGTTCCTCACGATCTCCCATCTCCCTCGCATGCTATGCGTATATGTGTGGGTGTTTTTTTACTCCATGATGCTAAGAGTAAGGTAGAGGGTTAGGGGGCGACATGGAACCATGGTGCTCCAATGATGTCTGTGATACATGTCCTTTTTCCTGTAGTTTTGTTACTGGTCTGTAGGGATGTTATGACTTTTTTGTCTATCTGTGTTGATGTGTTTGCTCCTGATGCTATGGAACTGATGCTTAGAATAATGGTGTTTTCAATGGTGTGGATTGTGGTATTATTTTACTGAAATTTAAAGGGAAAATAGAGGGTTAGGGTTGACATGGAACCATGGTGCTCCAATGATGTTTGTATATAGTTGTTTTTCATGGTAATTAGTAGCCCTGTAGGATGCTTTTTGTGTATCTGTGTGGATGTTTTTGCTCCTGATGCCATGAATATGCTGCTTAGAATAACGGTGTGATTATGGTGTGGATTTGTGGTATTAATGGACTAAGAATTGAGCATAGTTTTTTTCTAAATTTGCTTAATGGACTAAGATTTCAGCATAGTGCACACATAGGTAGCATTTCCAACGAAAGTGTGCAATACACAATGGTTTGGGGGGCATTATTGTGTTGCCGAGTGACTCGACCAGTTTTACATAGCCCACTGCCATGTACTGGACTACTGGTGCTTTTTTACGTGTGAGGGAATGCATTTTTGTTTTTTTGTGGCATGTACACATGATGCTTTTTGTGTATCTGTGTGGATGAGCTCTTTGTTTTTTTCTAATCATCACAACAAATTCAGAAGAATGATCATCCCATTTTTTTCGGCTTTGTATTTTTTTTTCAGGAAGCAAACGTGCAGGCGGGCACAAGTCGTGGCCAAACTGCTCATCAAAGAGGTGGTGCTTGTCGTCGTCCTCCACGGAGAGTTAACAAGGTGGTTTTTGTGTTCAGTATGCTTTTTTTTAGCTGCAGGCTGAACTCCTGATTATTCTCATTAGCCAAGTCATGAATACATATTTGCCTTATGAAGCATATTCATTGTGCAACTAATGCAAGGCATTTTTGCTTTTCCACAAAACATAATCAAGTTCCTTCATGCACATGTTTTTTGGAAACATGAATACTAATGTGCGCCTTTTCATTTTCCCAGGATGGGGCTGGTAGTTCTAGAGGTAGGAACCGTGCATCACCAGCAAGGCTCGTTAAGCTGAACCGGTCTCTTACAAACGATCAAAGGAATGTTATCAGAGCCGCAGGGTTTGGGGGCTTGCTGCTGCTCAAGTGTACCAAAATGCCCAACAAGCTCGGCAAGTGGCTCATTAGACGTTATGATCCTATTAGATCAGAAATAGTTATCAGGGGAGGGGCTCAATCCCGGTCAATGAGGAAACGGTTCTTAAGAATATGGGGCTGCCTTGTGATGGTTTTGCGGTCAAGTTCGAGACGGACCAAGAAGCAACAGACTTCATTATGAAGGAGTATGAACTGGGATCAGCACCTGATATCACAGCTCTGTGTGACAAGATTAAGGCGATGAACGGAGCGACAGATGACAAGTTCCTGCGCGCTTGGTTGATAGTTGCTATCAGTACCTTTCTATGCCCAACCACCAGCTTGAGCGTGAGCCCGCGATGCTACAAGGCCTTGATGAACTTGGAAGATGTCCCTTTGACAAACTGGTGTCGCTTTGTCGTGGACCAGCTGAAGCTTGCTATGACTTCAAACAAAGGCTCTTTCTGCGCTTGTATTTACCACCTGGTGGTAAGTTACCACATGTGATGTACTGTTTTTTTCTAGAACACAATTTGTTTTTTGTTCTACATAACTTACCTTTATGTTTTATTATTTGTGACAATTTTGCAGGTTTTATATCTAGATTCTCTGGAGGTGGATGTGCCTGTCAAGAAGTGCGCGGTAAGGGTTGAAGCATGGACTGGCAGGGCGATTTCACGTGTTATACAGCAGGACCTGAAGGACGACGGTGATTATGGAAAATTGCGTGTAAGATCTTGTTTCCGACGACTAGATGCCTTTTTTTTTTGTTCTTCTCTTATGATAATCTGTTCTACCACGAAGCATCTATTGCTTTTTCAACCTTTCTTATTTGCATTTTTTTCCTTTTTTCCACATGTGACAGCTGAAGGATGGTGTTGGGGTAATACTGAAGGATAGGTTGTTTGGAGGTCTATCAGTCGCTGAAGCATTTGTTTCATCACGTGTCCCACCAGGATACCACCCACAGGTAACATTACACCATGAAGTTGCTTTTTTCCAGAAACTTTTGTACTTTTCTTATACGTCAACAGTCCCACTGAAAGTCCTTCTTTCTGTTCATGCACAGAAAAAGTTGAAACTTGTAAACATGTTGAACGATATGTGCTCAGATTATGTCAAAAAAATGGAAGACATGATAGATGTGTTCGTCAAGATGGACGAGAATGAAGCAGGGACTAGCACAGTTCCAGGCACAAGGAAGCGGCGGCGAATCACGGAGGAAGATTTGGAAGAGAGCGCTGACACCGATGCAGAAGACGATGAGTATGAAGAAGAAAACGATGAAGTTGGCAGCGGAGAAGAGAGCGATGATACCGAAGTGGATGGTGTTGAGGATGACAGCGGCAAAGAGGACGAAGAGGACAATGAAGATGATGGCAGGGGCAATGGAAGCGGGCAAGCGGGCAATCGGGCAAGCGATGATGGCCAAGCAGCCGTTGACGGTGATGACGACCAGCAAGTACCACATGACGCTGCAGTCACTAGAGACCGATGCGAAGGCGGAGGAGCACAAGACAACAGCGTTAAAGGAGCAGATGTTGTCTTTGACAGTGGGAGAAAGGCTGATGACGTGGAAGGAAACACAGCTGGGAATGGCAGCTTCATACATGATTCAGAAACTACAGCGGGGGAAGGAGGAGAGGACCATGAAGCAGGGAAACCAGCTGAAGCTGTTGATGCCTCCTGCTCGGACACAGGCACCGAGTCTGATGATTGCTTGACGATGAACGAGTTTTTAGAACAAGCTGGTGGGTCTTCTACACGTAAAGTTAGGCAAATGTCCCAAAGCAGCCCGCGCCCCGGCGTCCTGGCAGGTTCACCGAGGAGGACAAAAGGACGTACTTAGATTTTGTGAGAACAGAATCTTGTTTCACGCTCCCTGTGCCTGAAATAAAAGACGATCTGCGGCTTGATCGGACATTGTACCATCTCAGCAGGAAACAGAAAGGAAGGGAAACTGAAAGCATGTCATCCTTCGATCCACTGTGTCCTAAAAGTTTGAGAAGTAAGATTTTCAAAGAAATATTAGGGTTCGAAACAAAAAGGTACAACACAAGATTAGGCAAGAAGAAAGGCCTAGAAGCAGCAAGTGCAGTCAGAACGAAAAGAGTGACACACAGAAGCAAAGGGGCAAAGCTTGGGGATATTGATGTCCAACAGGAGCAAAGAACTGAAGTAAAGTTGCCTGATGGGGAATCAGATGCGCAAGTTCCAACTACAAAGTTGCCTTCTGGGACCTCACAGAGTTCCAAACCCACTGTGCATGGTCTGGATGCACAGTTGCCTCCTTCCACCTCACATGGACAACTTCCACCAAAGGAGGCACCCACTGGGATCCTGCTGCAGGTGCAAATTGCTGGGAAAATTTTGCCTACTGATACCTCCAACATGCATGGTGAGAAGGCAAAGGTGTCATGCCCATCTGGTGCCCACTGTGCATCCCCAGTTGTGCATGATCAGGAGATACAGCTGCCTCGCAACATTGAGGGTGAGAAGGGAGAGATGCCTAACATACCTGCTGAGCAGAGATTACCAGCTGAAGACGAAATCCAGAGAGACCCTTGTGATGCACCTTCTTTCTCCCTAGGGCCAGAGTTCGATGAAGCTGTTGCAACCAAGGGGAAATCACAGCAGGTAGCATCTAATGCTGCCACAGGTGTAGGAGGAAAAAGCAACCACCCGATATCGTTAGACGATTGGGACGCCAACTTGGACCCTGAAGAGCTCGACAGGTTGTTTGTTGAGGCTGAATTGCAAATTAATGCGAGGAAGAAGGCAAAACTTCAAGGTTCAGGAGATGGTTTATGCACTCCGTCAAAAGGGGGTGCTCCGTCAAACCCAATTGACATTGGATCGTCAAGTGGCGCCATGGCGGCGCCCATGCATGAACCACACCCAATGAGGTTTCAGAGCAAGTTGCCTGTATGCAAGAGTTCACCATTTGTCGATTACAAAAGCAAGGCAACATTTCCGTGCTCAAGGGAGGTAACAGAAGTATACGATGCTGTATTGGCGCTTGGGCGGGGGTCATCTAGAGATAAAAGCGCAGATACTAGGTCAGCTTCATAGCTTTTTTTGACAAACTAGGCAAGTAGTACATGTTGCATATACAATTATATGTGCAACAAATTGTTTAACTGCATTAGTATTCTTATTCAATTTTTGCAGCGCAAACATCATTGACCACGGCAATTACTTCGTCTCTGTCAAAGAACTTGCCCAGTCAATGAAACCGAGAGGGGAGCTAAAAGACTCTGTTGTTGAGATAGGGATACAGTCAATCATGCATAATCTGACCGAGAATGCCAGCAAAATTATCATGCCACTACGATAGGGGTAACTTGCAACACACCCCAGCCTCTATGCTTTTTTCTACTATTTTTTTGTTTCTCCATAGTTCTTATACTTCTGTTTTATGCCGTGTATATTTCCAAACGCAACAGATTTGGTTACTGAAGAAGGATTTGTTCAGAAAAGAGGTCAAGAAGGTGTTCAACAAAACCATGCACTTGGATCGCAAGGAGATGGTAATTTTTTTGTGTTGCCCAATTTGTTTTACATATTTTTGCCTTTTGGTGGAAGGTCTTTTTTTCTTCAGTCCAGTACACTTTTGCTTTTTCCATCTTTTTTGTTTAAACAGTTGTTTCTAACATGGGTTTCTCACACACCAAAAAACCAGGTCATGTTCCCGGTCCTTGAAACACTAACTAAAGGTGGTCCTGGGGTCAATCCAGTCAACCATTACTGGATGATCAATGTCAATGTCCGGGACAGGAGGTTCGAAGTACTGGACTCTTTAAGAACCCTCGAGGATAAGCAGTTCGAGGCGGCCGCAAAGACAATTGTTGATGGTATTGTACTACATTGGGAAACACAGTACAACCTCCAGATAGAGGATTTCAAACTCATTGATATTGATGTTCCCAAACAGGACAACACGTAAGTGCACATCTTTTGCTTTTTTCCCACTGTCTTCCTGATTCTTTCTATCCAGCTCTTTTTACCCATGCCCGAACAATGTTTTCCTTATTTTTTTTGAATTGTGCATGACAGAGACGACTGCGGGGTGTACATGCTCCAGAATGCAATTATGTGGGAGGGAAGTTTCTTCCACCATATGGACCGGCAAACATCCCCAACATCAGGAAGATTCAAACACATTCCTTCGTGAGGTGCGAGAAGAACAGACAAGATTGGAAGGGTATACTCAAGATCAAATAGGTGGGAGGGGGGGAGTGGGATAGAGGTACTACTGTTTTACCCTACAGCAGTGCATACCCGTTTTCCATGTGTGTTTCTTGTGCACCTAAGAGGCAAAATTTTGCGTCCAAGAGTAGTTGCTTTTTTATAGTGTTCTTTTTTCACAACACTTGAATATGAATTCTGTTCTACTACCCAAGTTGTAGAAAACAGTGCATACTCCCTTTTTTCCGTGAAAACAGTGGCACGACCTGCCGGCACAGGGGCTTACCATGAAACAAAATCTTTTTTTCAGTGTACCAACGAAGCAAAAAAAAAACCCATCCCAGTTGCATTCTAACATGCACCTTAAGGCAACAAATAATTTTTTTTCTAGCATTCATTCTAAGGCAACCAATGCCAGCCAAGTGTACCATATGTTTTTGTTCTCTTACAACACTTTGAATACGAATTAGTTTCTTCATTTTCAGAGAGAGAGAGAGAGAGAGAGAGGGAGAGAGAGAGAGAGAGAGAGAGAGAGAATATGTTTGGGAACTATCACCCATTCATCAACCAACCACAAATAAGTTTGTAAGGCAACACACAAGTTTTCAGTTTGCTTTTTCGTACAACACTTGAATATGAATTTGCTTTTTTAAGACAACAAAATGGCAGCCCAGTGTACCAACAAAGCAAACCATGGCAGACCAGAATCTCTTCATATTAAACAACCAACCACAAATAAGTTTTAGAGTCAACAAAGTTTCCTTCAAGTGAACATGTCCATATTTTTTTTGTCTGGTATTCCTGACCACACGCCTACTCGCAAAACAGCGTAACGCCGTTTTTTTATTACAAATCTAAGGCTCTTTCTGTAGTGCACTACCAGCCAAACGACGTTCGCAACTAGTTATGGTGTGGCCTTCTTCACCACAGAATCCACAAGTGACTTTCCCCTTGGGTTGCAGTTCAAGGGCTGACCGGTACCTATGCCCTTGTGCGTTGTTTGACAATCTCCCTTTTGTGTTTGATCTTGGCGGGTTACCAAGTATTAAGCGATCCCGTCTAGGACTAGTAGCCAACCTTTGGACTGTTTGATCAACATACCCAGGCCCACCTGGTGGTTCTTGCATTGGACCCCCAGGTAGAGGTGTATTGGGCAGTACAGTATGCGTTGAGGCAGAAGCAGAAACTAGGTTCGACGAAGGGCGCAGTCCTGTAGCCCGTGCGTGTGTGCTAGCAGGAGTAGTAGCTGCTGC
Organism: Poa pratensis; assembly: GCA_947311845.1. Lineage (NCBI taxonomy): Eukaryota > Viridiplantae > Streptophyta > Magnoliopsida > Poales > Poaceae > Poa > Poa pratensis. The sequence continues at coordinate 44,347,701 of CAMZMU010000045.1, forward strand.
AGGATCCTGGGGGAGGTGTGATACGGGATGTGATCCTGTACGCCCACCTGGAGCACGTCTGCTTGTCGTACCAGCAGGCGATGCAGCGGAACCAACTGGTTGTTGAGACTGGGGAGGCCGTCGGGGTGTTGTATTAGGCACCGCTGGAGCAGAACCATGACCAGAAGTTGGTTTTGTTGGGGTAGGCCGAGGTTGCGTTGACATGGGCATCCCAAAAGCAACTCTGCTCGTCGTAACAGGAGTTGCAAGATGTCCATAAGGTTGTTTTGTTGGGGTAGGTCGAGCGGGCGATGAAATGGGCACCCCAGAATTTCGTACGGTTGTCAAAGCAGGAGCACCAGCATGTACAGAAGGTTGAATTTTCTTAGAGGGAGGACGAGCGGGCGATGAATTGGGCACCCTAGATGACAATGTGCGTTTCGAAGCAGAAGCAACAGCAGGTCCAACATGTTGTCGTGTTTGGGGAGGCCGAGTTGGCGATGCCATGGGCACTGCAGGAGGAGCAGCAGCAGCGCCAACGGCATGATGTAGTTGGGGACCTTTAGGAACAGCTGCAACCCCATCAGTTTGCGCTGGAGGAGGACCTTCAGGAGCAGCACTTGCGGAAGCAGTAGACGCAGCAGCCCGCGAACCCGAACATATCTCTCCACCTAGCCGGCCTTGCCCCGCAGCCTTCTTCTTCAGAGTTTTGTTCAACTGGTTGATCTCTGTTTGCATTGCCCGTAGGTGTCGATCAACAATCGAGCTTGCTGGATCTGATCTGCTAGCTGACCGGGCAATCTTGGCAAACGAGTTGGTCCAGTTAGCAACTTTTATTTGCTTCTTGGATTCTGCCGGCATAACATCCACTTGACCTTGTTGTTTATGTCCCAAACCACCACTTAACAATGAGACAGCTGACTGAGTCCACCTTGGCAAGATGTACCGATCTGGTATGCGATCAATACCAATGTGTGTAAACACCTTCAACACATGACAACAAAGCAGGCCATCTCGACTGAACTTGCAACACTCACAACTGAATTCACTTTCAAGTTCATTTGCATAGACAGTATATTCCCTAGAACCATAAACAGGGCACCACTCATTGTTAGGCACAATCAGGTACAAGTTGTTGCCTTGCGGCGCACATTGTATCTGCCTATTCTCTCAAACTCATGAGAAAACCTGTAGAAAATGTCACGGGTGTAAACAGCCAATGCTTGCTTCTCTATTGGGTAGGGCGACCAAGTTTCACCTCCTAGGACATCTGTACGGTAGTCATTGCGGCCCTCCTTGACAAGTATATGAACCTGGATCTTCTGGTACTGCTTGACGAAGTGCAGAATCGAGTTTTTAGGATTGACATAACTTTTTAGAACTGCATTGAAACCCTCACTGCGCTGAGTGGACTGTAGGAATGGGAAGAAGCAATCCTTGAAGTAACAAGGCACCCAAGTCTTCCTGATTTCGTACAGATGTGCAAGCTCTTTATGCCAACCGACTCTATATTTCTGCACCATGTCTGCCCACCCTGCCTCAAACTCCTCAGGTGTCAAGGTGAAATCAACAAGATAGTTGAAATCTGCTGTCAATTCTGGGTTTCTTCCCAGAAATGCTCCCATTTTCTTCTGGGCATTCTGCATGATATGCCATCTGCAATTGCGATGGATCGTATCCACGAAGATTTTTTTATTGACTCCCTCATGGCAATATCTTGGTCAGTAATTATGCAGTCAGGAGCTTTGCCATCCATTGCATGCAGGAAGGTCTCAAATAGCCAGTCGAAACTACTTTGCTTCTCATCCCTAATGAAACCACAACCCAGCATGAAGGTCTGACCGTGACGGTTGATTCCAATGAAAGGAGCAAACGGCATGTTATAGCAGTTCGTCATGAAAGTGGTATCAAAAGAGATGCAATCATGATAGGCTTCTTTGTAAGCTTTTCTTGCTATACCATCAATCCAAAAAAGGTTCTCCACCCTTTCCTCACTGTCCAGCTTCAACCGGAAATAAAAATCCGGGTCTTCCTTTTCAAGATCCCAGAAGTAGGACAAAACTTCTGTCATGTCGCTGTCCCTAGCTTCCGAGCGGAATTCAGTGCGCAAGTTGCTAATTGCTTTCGTAGTGTATGGCACTAGGAACTCATCCCCATAGAATCTAGACATGATCTGCATCATACGTCCTGCTCAAGGAAACCAATACAAAATTTAGCAAGCTATCAGAAAATATAAATCCGAGGGACATTAGGATAGTAAGATGCTAGGGATGGAAATAGACAGTAAAACAAGTTGCTTTTTATCTAGTGAAGTAAATAGGGAACAAACATGATGGTTTCAGTTGCTTTTTCAAACTTAGACCAACATCAAATCAGTTTGCTGAAAAGCAAAAACAAACTAGCACACCTGTTTCTATGTTGCAGTCATGCAACATATGAAGAAACTCCTCCTCATCTTCGGTATCCCCTGGTGTGACTTAAGATACTTCTTAAGAGAAGGCTGCACGACCATTGGATGATTGTGCTCTCCAATGTAATATATGACTTCCCATTTGCCATTCTTATTAAGTTTTACAACCATCCGAGCTCTGCAGTTTGTCTGCTTTATCATCTCTCTTTTCTCTTCTTCTTCCCAGGCCGGCTTGATCTGCTAGATCCTGAGAGCTTACTGCATGATTTTGAGCCATCGTCGTCGACACCATCACCATCAGATTCACTCCCCTCATCACCACTGCAGTTGTTAAGCAACTTTTCCACAGGAACCTCATCATCTGCTGGTTTCTTGTACCTGTTGCACACAAACTGTTGCTTCTCCAACTCCTTTGTGAAAGTATTTCTCCTACTAGTGTTCGACTTGATAGAGAATCCCACCCTGTTAGCATAGTCATTGTAGTAACTCTTAGCTAGGGGCATCGAGTCGAACGTCATCCCAACATAAGGCTCCCCTGGATCGTACAACATGTCATGCTGGATATCTGCTGGACCATCACTTCCAGTAGCAGCACCATTGTGTTCATTGCTGGTAGCACCACTAGCTCCAGTACCAGTAGCATCTCCTGCACCACCATCTGCTGCACCACTGGCACCAGCAACATTTGCTGCACCAGCACCAACACCACCTCCAGTAGCACTGCCACCAGCACCATCTGCTGCATCACCACCTCCAGGATCAGTACTATTGTCAACATTTATGCCTTCATCAGGATCAGGGGACTCATCTATAAGCTCAACATGCTCATCTTGCTCATTGCCAATATCCAAGTTGCCAAAGTCAAATGGAGGCTCATTAAGGTCAAGCCAATCCATCCCCCTGCAGCAAATACGTGGAGAAACAGCTTGTTAGCTCAAAATCCAGAGATAGTAGCTAAGTTTTGCGCTTTGTTTTATGATAATGGTAGGCTACAGAACCAGGAAGCAAGTTAATTTAGTAGGAGTTGCTTTTTCAAATACCCAGAAAGCAAGTTCATACAACAGGAGTTGCCTCTCCAACACACTCATGCTTTTTTTACACACTAAATTTGAGAAACGAACCCAGCAAGCATCTAACTCACCTGCTGTTTGCTTTTTACAAAATAAAACTCATGAAGCAACTATAGCATTCTACTAAATTTTACATCTTTTACATGCAGTCACAATGAGGGAGATCACAAGAAACAAAAAGGTGGGAGTTTCTATGGAGGACCAAAGGAGAGGAGGCCAAAGGAGAAGAGGCTATTTGTTGCTTGAAGGCTGCAAGCAACAAGCAACAAGAAACAGATCCTGAATCTTTTGTGCAGGCAAGCAATTGTGTTCTAAATCTGAGAAACAAAGAGTTTTTTGAGGAGGAGAAAGGGAAGATGTAGCCTGGGGGAAACGTGGTCCTTCTCCTTTGTACCTGTTTTTGCCTGTTTTTGGCAGCTCCAGATGTGGTTTTCGCCTGTAGATCTGGCCAAAGGAGAAGAGGCTATTGTTGCTTGAAGGCTGCAAGCAACAAGCAACAAGAAACAGATCCTGAATCTTTTGTGCAGGCAAGCAATTGTGTTCTAAATCTGAGAAACAAAGAGTTTTTTGAGAAGGAGAAAGGGAAGATGTAGCCTGGGGGGAAACGTGGTCCTTCTCCTTGTACCTGTTTTTGGCTGCTCCAGATGTGGTTTTCTCCTGTAGATCTGGCCAACAATGGCGCTCTTTGTGTTTCCTGGGGCTAGGAGAAGCTAGGGAAGGGGATGGAAGCGGGGGTCTGCGGGAGGGAAAGGATGGGGAGCAGGATAAGATCTGCTTTTATGCAGTAGTTGTTGGTGGTTTCGTTCGTTTCTGTGGTGGTTTCGGTCGTTTTGTTGGTTGTTTTCGTGCGAGGCACGACTTGGTTCGTGGTTCTGGTGGCACATGCGCGCCTGGGTTGGCTTTCCTTTTCTGTTTGCGCGGGCTGGAAACTTTCCAAATCCGGCGCGTGCGCTATGGGCTGAAAAAGCGCGCGTGCGCTCTGGGGCAGCGTCCTTGAGTTTTAGAGTACAGATTCCTTAGGAAAGGAGAACTTTCCTACATTTTTCACGGGAAACAAAACTTTGGCCAAGACCAAAGGAAAACTCTCACTGCTTTCATTATTCCTTTGTTTTGGAAGCCTGTAGGTTTCCACTTTTCACTCCACCCTATTCCTACACTTTTTCCCATTCCTTTGTTTTGTAACCACTCGTTCAGAACAGGGCCTTAATATGCCTCTGTTGGTATTCTCGCCTCCCTGCACCGGCTCGGCTTATGCTGTTGGGCAGGGCACTATGTGAGTGGATGACGATGACGTTGTAGCCCTGAAAGTTGTGTTGCCAGTGTCCATTGATAATGCGACTATGTTGTGTCTAGATTCTGTACTTCCTTTTCTGGGATTCGCTCTTTCACGAGCGCAAAACTGCTCGCGCGGTTTGCGTGACACGCAGCCCGTGGGTGGGTCCCACCCACATGGCCTCTTCTTCCTCCTCCTTCTTTTTCCCCTCCCATGCCCAATTTCTCCACGGATGTGGACGGCGATAGGCCGAGCTGGAGCCGCCGGAGCCGCGGCTGGTCGCGGCGGAGGCGAGGCAAAAATTTAACGGTGGGGGTGGAGTTCGCCGGCGACGAGATCGGGGGGTTTAGAGGGATGGTCGGGGCCGGCGGAGGTGGTGATTTGAGGAGGCGGGGCGGCGAGGCGGGCGCGATAGCGCCGCCAGCCGCGGGTGGAGGGGGCAGGCGGTTCGTGCGCTGGTCGAAAACCCCGCGAGCGCTCGAGTGCGCGCAAGCTAGCCTCGCCCTCCTTTTCTTGTGTTAGGTACTCCCTCCGTTCACAAAAAGATGTCTCAACTTTGTCCAAATTTAGATAAAGTTAAGACATCCTTTTATGGACGGAGGGAGTAGTACTAATTTTTTTTTTAACAAGGGTGAGGTACATCTGAAAAAAAGGAAATTACAAGTTGGTCCTCAAGGTTTGCAGAGAAGACCCTCGAAGTAAAAAGAAAAAAGCAATTGGGTCCTGGTCTTCTTCCTCCACCGTACCGAAGATGCAAGCTCGAGCTCCAGCCGTCCTCACCAGCACCGGGGACATAACCACTTGGTACCAGGAGTCCGTTGAGCGCCGTCGCGAGCTTGATGAAGGGCCTCCACATGGAGGTTGGACTGACTCCGGCAATCGTCGCCGGGATCGTTGACCACCAGATGGTCTCCATGGTCGGCTGCCAAAGCTTGGGCTGCCGAGATTGTTCGCCTAAATTTCGCAGCATCACTCCATCACTCCAAAGCCACCGCAAGCCACCGCCTGCTGCAGCACCGCACCCCCATCCACCACCATGGTGACCGGTGAGATGCATAGCGGCACAACACGACAGGAGGCCGAAGCGACACAGATTCGTCGCCGCCCTTTGATAACCGACCCGCCGTCAGAACTCTGGCTCCTGCTACGGACCAGAGGAGGCAGGAAAAGAAAGTTGCAGCAGCTTCGAATCCGAGAATGAACCTTATTGAGGAAGCCGCTTGGTGCCTTCGCCGTCGCTGCCTTTGGCTTCCTCCATGGAAGCTCCGCCGCCGGGAGAAGAACCACCACGCTAAGCCAGGATTGGTTCGAGAAACCTGGCTCTAAAGCTTCAAAGCAGACCTTATTAGGAGGGATGCGTGATTCCCTCGGCCTCACATGCGCCGCCGCCTGCCACCGGCGGAGCGCAGCTCGACAAAGGAAAACCACGATGCCATGAATCTGGCCGCAGAGATCCATGTACCTACCCTCAGTCGGCACGGTGCCACACACAGCTAAAGCAAAATCTAAGCAACTACTATGTACAGCCCGCGCTGCGCATCCTCGTCCACACCGGCCGGCAGCGCCGTCGGAGAGGAGAGGGGAGCGAGCCGGGGACGAACGGTGGGGTGGGGGCGACGGTTGACTCTCAAAGGAAAGCGGTGGGAAGGGAGGAGAAACTATATACCTTATCAGGGAGTACTAAATAAACTCCCTGATTTGTAAGCCAAAGTTCAGTGGGTTCTCAGTCTCACAATTCCCACCACTCATTTGTAAGCCACATCCGAACGAGGCCAAATCAACATAAAGTCACATAACATGCCGCGAACCAGCTAGCAAGCAATATCTGCAAGTGCCCACCATACCTCTCTTCCCTATCAATGGACCATTAGCTGATTCAGCAAATCGCTCTGTCCATGGCCTCATCCCAGTGTCGACGTCTGGCGTTGCAGGCAGGCCAATTGAGCAGTCAAGAAAGGCAGCAAAGCTACTCGTCGTTATAAGCTCCAACCATTCGCCACGCCCACAACACCAAACAATATATGTCTCTTTACGTACTAGCTATTCGGTAAAGCTTACCAAGTTACCATGGCATTTTGCAAAGTGTGCGGCGGCCTGCTGCTTGTCGCCATGGCTTTTGCTCCCTCTGGGCATGGCCATGGACCCCATTGGCAGTTACTGCGCTGGATCTACTTACCGGGGCAGCGGTAAGGTCAGCATCAACTCCGTCCTGACGGACCTCGTCGCCAGGGGCTCCACGGCAGGCTTCGCCACGTCCTCCGCCGGCAAGGACAAGACCCTCATCTACGGCCTGGCGCAATGCCGTGGCGACGTCTCCGCCATCGACTGCTCAGCCTGCCTCGCCGACGCCGCCAGCCAGCTCCCCGCCGCCTGCAGCTACCAATCCGACGCCAGAATATGGTAACCCAGCACACACACCGATGGACATGGAGGCATGCTCCATCTTCTTCAATATCGCATTTGAGTAAACTTGGTCTGGACGTGTACGTTCAGGTACGACTACTGCTTCATGCGGTATGACAACACGGACTTCGCCGGGCAGGCGGACACGGGCGCCGGCGTGATCCTGATCAACGTGCAGGCTGAGGACAACCCAAAGGCGTTCGAGAAGGCAGTGGGGAAGGTGATGGGCAAGGCGACGGCGCAGGCGTCGGCGTCGGGCAGCGCGGGGCTGGGCAGGGCCAAGGACCAGTACACCTCCTTCGTCACCGTCTACGCCTGGCGCAGTGCACGCGGGACCTCACGCCGCTGATGTGCGCGCAGTGCGTCTCGACGGCGCTGTCCAAGTTCGGCGACTACTGCGGCGCACAGCAGGGCTGCCAGATCAACTACAGCAGCTGCAGGGTGCGCTACGAGATCTACCCCTTCTACTTCCCGCTCGACGGACCCGGCGGCCAGGCCACCACCGACATGACCAAGTACACCAAGATCGTCGTGCACCCTTGACGTGCAACTTCCTGTTGTGCATGAATACATACCAGTATAATATCTGTGATATTCGGATGCACGAATGACACTTCATACTTGAGCTGCATGCATTTAATAAGCGCGGTTATGTAAAGTGTAGCCAGCGTCTGCTTCATTTGGGAATAAAAAGACGTACTAAGCCCTTGCAACTTCTTTTAACTTAACTAAATATAAACTATGTCCTTGCGTTGCTACATGTTGATTTTTATTGAATATTTTTTATGCCACCGGGAGAATTTCGTGTGTGCCAAGTCAGCCACCACATTGTTCGGATCTATCCTCATCGTCCCCTACTGGGTCGGTGGATAGCCGAATGTGTCCACACCTCGACACGGCGTGGATAGCTGAATAGCTTCGCGTCCACGAAGACACTGAGAGGGAATTCCTCGACACGTGGGATGACCTCCAAACAAGACATCGTGCTCATCGTTTGAGGAAAAGCCCCATAAGAGAACGTTCGCGGGGGGGGGGGGGGGGGGGGGGGGGGGGGGGGGGAGAGGTGATGGTTGCAAACATACTAACAGGTCGGTCAATTGTGACCCATGTGCACCCGGAACTCAAGTTTTATGATGGTTTGCTCGTTCTTTAAGTAGTGGCAACCGCACAAGTTTTATAACCGTGAGTGCCATTTACTAACAAAAATGATTAGAAAGATCTAACACTGCAGGGCAAATTGCCACAAGGACCCTAGAACCAATAATTCACAAAAGGAAACATCAGACCCACTAATCGAAAAAGACTAGTATAAGGATCCCTAATTCAGCGAAGCGGAGAAAGAGAGGACAAAATAACAGCCCCATGCCAAATCACGAAGGAAAATGTGTCCCGTTGGAGTTGGAGAGATAGGTATGATCGATGATGGCCGCAGTGATACAGGGCAACATGAGGGAATGAGGGGGAACATGGATAAAACATAGGGATGCAAAAGTGGGACAAGTGAGATAAAGTGGGGTAGTACAAATTAGGTGGGGGACCATCTAATTCGTACCGTCCATTTATCCCGTTAACTAAATTTTACATTTTTTTAGATGCCAAATTTTACATCCTTGTAAATTAGATAATCGAAAGGAAGCAAGAGGGGATAGAACAGTCGACCAAACCCGCAACTGAAAAAAAGAAATGGGCCGACTATGTGACACATAGTGAGGAACCTCAGTTTTGCTGTTAGGATTAAGTATACTTTTCACCTTGAAATCTCACCCCACTGAGAACATTCACCCCAAACTTCAAAACCGGATATTCTGAACCATCAAATGTACAATACTGGATAAATAACCCCTGCTAGTGATTTTCGGCGAATTTGGGCGGTTTTGGGCAAAATGAGGTGGTTTTGCTGGCGTTGACTATGAGCGCTGACGTGGCGCTGTCACCCTCAAATGGAAAAAAGGGAAACCTGCCGGCCGTCCGACGCGCGCGCCGCCCACGCTCGCCATGCACCATCCGCGCGTTTTCCGCCTGACGCGGCGTCCGTCGTGGCTGTGCTGCTATCCGTCGCGTGGGGACGTCGCCGTCTTGCCAGGCGAGGCTAGAAGGGGATTGGGCCAAATCTGATTCCGGAGCCTCGATTTACTTATCCGTCCCTAGGTTCGCGGCCAGGATGGTGGATGCGTGGTGGCCCCTCATCGCCGCTGCCGTCCGGGTGCTCGTGGCCGGCCAGGCTGTCCGCGTCAAGCGGCGGCGCGACGAGGAGCAACGCCTCAAGGCGGCGCGGGGCCGCGAGAAGATGCTCGACGCGTGCGCGCCTGCACCTCCAAGCGGATGCTCAAGAAGGTCGGCGCCTTCTCCAAGGACCCCATCCCGGACACCTGCATCACCGTCTGCGGCGTCTCCGAGCTCGACGCGTGCGCGCACACCGTCTGCATCAACCAGCACCAGGTGACTGGAACGACGTCTGCCTCAAGCGCTGCCAGAGCGAGTGCGCATCCACCATCATGTAGTACTAGTACCCATGGCCATGGGTAGGTACCAGTCGCTTATCCTTGAAATGCAGTGATTCCTGCTTCAGTTTACTTGTTGCCATGCTTAGAGATTTCAGACATCTGTGGCTCTCGTTTTATATCGGATGGAATGGCTTATCCTGGTTGTTATGCTCTGTTCATTCCATCGCTTCTTGCCACATATCTGTCGTTGAGATGAATCATGGTTGCTAGCTAGCCTACCATATCCTGATTTTTTTCTACCAAATCCAAATATTTTCTTGTGCTCCTCCCCAACGCGTAAGGTGCCGAGGCTAGAAGGTCGGCCGGTCCAGCGGCAGCGGAGGATGGGGCCCGGCGGCGGGAGGTCGTCCTGGATGGCGGCGCTCGAGATGGAGGCCAGCGGGTGAGGGGCTTCGGCGCCCAGCCTCAAGGTCGAGACCCTCGACGCGACAGCGGGGCCCAAATCATAGCCAGGGGCCGCGCCCGACGCGCTCGCCGTCGCCCCCGGCATCGCGCACCTCGCTGCTGGCCGTACTAGCCTGCGCAACGGCGACGACCTCGCGCGGCGGACAGCATCACAGCCACGAGCCCACGACGGACGCCGCGTCGGGCGGCCAACGCGCGCGCGCGGACGGCTCATCTGGCACGCGTCAGAGGCATGGCGAGCGCGGGCGGCGCGCACGGCAGCCGGCCGGCTACGGTTTAATTTTTTCTCTCGTTTTGAGGTCCACGTCAGCGCCACGGACAGCGCCACGTCAGCGCTAATAGTCAACGCCAGCAAAACCACCTCATTTTGCTCAAAACCGTCCAAATTCGCCGAAAACCAGTAGCAGAGGGTTATTTATCCGGTATTGTATATTTGAGGGTTCAAAATATCCGGTTTTGGAGTTTGGGATGAATGTTCTCCGCAGGGTAAGATTTATTGCTGTTATGAATTGTTCGGCCTGTACCAAGCAAATTTTGGTGGGCCTGTAGTTTGCAACCATATTTCTAGGCCCTGGCCTGATTGGTTGAGCTCAAGTCTGCCTCTGAACTGTTTCTCAAAAAAACAAGGAAAACTGCCTCTGAACTAATACCAGTGTAAGAGCATCTCTAGCAGCACCCGCAAACGCGGCAAAACCGCAAAATTCCGGCGAGTTTGCGGGTTGGGTGCGAAATTTGGGCCAGACCAGCGCCTGCAAATTTGGCCCAACCCGCAAACGTTTTGCGAGGGCCCGAGAAAGGAGCGGCCGGAACCCTATTTAGCCGGATTGCGGCGAGTTTGCGGGTCGAAATCCCCATTTCGCCTCGCACGCTCCGCCGCGCCGACGAGCAATCCCTACACCAAGTCCGCCGTCTCCGACGAGGAATCCCAGCAGCCCTCCCGCAGATCCGGCGTCCCCGAGCCGCCATGGCGCCTAAGAGAGAGGCCCCGCTTCCGGCGACGACCAGTTCGGCGGTGACTACTCCGATGAGAAGCGCGCGCAGGTCGTCCGCAGCGACGGCGCACGGAAGCGCGGCGCACGGAAGTACAGTCGCGGCGGGTCGGTGCGCTGCGACTTGCCGGAGTTCGACCGGCTCCGGCGCGAGCGCGAGATTGAGATCCGTCGCCGGAAGCAACTGCGCCTCCGCCACGGCGAGGGCAGCTCCTCCACGGGCGCGAGCAGCTCCTCCGCGGCCTCAGGTGCTCCGCCGCCGGAGGACTACGACCCCGGGCATTTCGGGGTCACGCTCGGGCCGGAGGACTTCGTCCCCGACGACCAGATGGAGCGGCAGCTCCATGCGGCGATGATGCGCTCCAAGTACGAGGAGGAGGAGAAGGCCGCCGCCGCCAAGGTCGCCGCGGAGATCAACCAGGGGCTGCTGGAGCAGGCGCTCGTCATCAGCACGCTCCCGCCCGTCATCGACCTCGTCTTCGACGAGGAGTGAAGCTCCTCCGCCGCTGCGTCGCTGCCGCGCCCATGGCTCCGGTGAGGAGCCGCATTTTGACCAGTAGGGTTTGATCGGCGGCGACCTAGGCTAGCGTAGATGTAGGCTAGGTGTGATCGGCGGCGAACTAGGCCGCATTTTGTGTAAAAATCAACTCGTGCTGCTGTCCAATATGAACTAGTTCGTTCCCGCGAATTCTCAAATTTCCAAATCGAAGAAATGCAGGTTGCGTTTGCGGGTTCTGATCTTTGCTGCAAGAAATCTGAAGCAAAAACGCGAAAAACACGACCCGCAAAATGCTTTTGCGGTTTCTGGTTTTGCGGGTTCCGCTAAAGATGCTCTAACAGAGTTCACTGCCGCGAAGGGGCCTGGAGCTTGACAAATGGCACCGGTAAACTCCGAGAAAAATATTTCCTCACGAGCAGCGCTGGCAAGCCTTTACAGCAGTTGCTCGGCTAGAAGCCTAGAACCTACCCGAGTCCATGCGTGTCACCGAGAAGAACGGTAGAGCCTGAGACGTGGAGGCAAGACGCGCCATATCAGTGTCTGCATGCGCGCCACCTCCCAAGCTGCCGATGGAGCAATGCCGCATTAAAAGGCAGGGCAAACAACATCCAGAGGGGAAGACGAGAGCTCCGCGCTGCCGATCGAGAGAGCGGAGAAAGACTGAACAACTCGAGCTAAACACGGTGCCATCTGCATCGAAGAGACCAGCCATGGCGTCCGGGGCGGTGAGACCAGCGCTCGCGTACATCGTGGTCTACGTCCAGGACGTGGGCAAGTCGGCCGAATTCTACGCCGCCGCCTTCGGCTACAGCGTCCGCCGCGTCGATGACTCACACAAGTAAGTTCATCGTTGATCTAGCCGACCCTAGATACGCAACAGTAACACCCGGGCTAACTGGCGACATTCCGCAGGTGGGCGGAGCTGGACACCGGGTCGACGACCATCGCCTTCACGCCGCTGCATCAGAGGGAGACGGACGCGCTCACGGGCGCCGTGCAGCTGCCCAAGTCGCCCCGCGAGCGGGGCCCTGTGGAGATCTGCTTCGACTACCCGGACGTCGACGCGGTGTACCGGCGCGCCGTGGAGAAGGGGGCGGTGCCGGTCAGCGCGCCGGAGCAGAACTGGGGGCAGAAGGTCGGCTATGTCAGGGACGTCGACGGGAACACCGTGCGCATGGGGAGCCACGTCCGCGAGTAGGGTGGCATGCGTGTTCTGTGGGGGACTTCAGTCGACTTTCCTGTAACGAATACTGTACTGCTCTTATGTTGATACCAAATAAATCCTGATGTCACTAATTCTTCTAGTCACACGTATAGTATTGGTCTTTGAAGGATCAATCCAGCTCCCTTCCGCGGCGCCGTTAAATTCTCGGTCCTCTCTCGCCGGTGGCGGGGAGTTAAGAGTTGTCATAAGCGGTCAAGCAGTCACACCACATATGTCTGTATCTTGTAATCGTAAGTTGTTTTAAAATCACGTACGCTCCTCAGGTTAGAGGCGGTGGTAACGTCCGGCAGTGGCCAACGTACCCATCGAGGTTCGACTCCCCTAGGGAGCGAATTGTTGGTGCCTCACCAGGGAACACTGTTCATGACACTGTTTCTGCACTGTTCACTAGGGGCAGTGTATTATTCTTTGCTGGCCTCTCTCAGCACGCGTTCGAGCCACAGCGATAGGAGCCACAAAACGCGTGGGGTTTGTATAGATCTGTAGGTCTTAGCTCGCACACTAGGGTGTGTGTGGTGTTGAGTGTGCGTGTGATGTGAGTTGGTGTGTTAAGTTCAGACACTACAGCTGTACCAATCCAGAGGCATCCAAAAAAAAAAAAAGAGCATATACCACACCTCACCTCAGTCCCCAAATCGGCTACGCCGTATAATGGATGTTCATAACTTTGATCAAATATATAGAAAAATGTATTCAAAACGTAAGATTTACTTCCATAATATATTCATTTAGTATTGTTATTGTTGATACTATATTATATATTAGATTAAAATTAGAAAATATTAAATTTTTGCCATATTTATAAGCAAAAAGTTGCTTTTGACAAGCCAGCTGTGGCTTTATAAGCGTATCCAACAGGAATTCGCATTGTGGGCGAAGGCAGGTTTAGGTGGATCTTCGAGAGGAGTCACGCACGTGTGGAGTTTATGACAAGCCGGCTGTGACTTTGTCATGTCAAATTCTTGTAAATTTCACTCTCTATCTTAATATATATAAACACGCGATGTTCGCGCGTGTTCTTGTAAAAGTTGCTTTTGACTCATCAGATTTTCTTCGAACCGCTTGGTAGGCAGAAATACCTGGAGTGAGGTGTTTTGCAGCTCTAGCTCCATGTAGCTCTTTTTTTTTGAAAAAAATCGAAATCGGCACCTTTTGGCTTTCAAGAATTATGAAAAAATCCCGGAGGTAGTTAGTGACACGATCTACAAGTATACAAAATTTCAACTCCAAATTCTTTGCATTGTGGTAGTGATTAGTACAAAGATTCAAAAAAATAAAATTTCGCTTGATTTGTCATTTTTATGTAGCCCGGAATACAACGAATTTATGTTGCGATTTTTATGATCTCATACACTAACTACCTCTGGGATTTTTGCATGATTTTGAGAAATCAAAAAGTGTCGATTCTAAATTTTGAAAAAAACAAGCTACAAGAAGCTCGGGAAATACCTGCTCATATATAAGGCAGGAAAGTTACTTTGACTCATCAGAGTTTAAAATTATTGGAACGCAGAGATACCTGCTCATATATAGGGCGGATTGCTATAGCTGTATATAGCTGTAAGGCTCTCCTTATTTAAAAAGTTCAAAAACAACATTTACAAGTTCTAAAAAGTCTGGGTTTGTAGTGACAAATACATCATGTAAGCGTGTAAAATCACAACGCAATTTTTTATTATGCGCTATAAAAACGACAGGTCTCATATTATTTGGAGATTTAAGAGTGTATGGTTAAATCCACACAATTATCATTTCTCTGAAATTAAAATAAAATATTTTAAATTAATATTTTTCATGTTTGTCGGGTACCTCATTGCTAATCTGCACGATTTTTTTTGAATTTTTTTAATCTTACAAGTACATTTTAATTTTAATAAGGGGATCCCAGGAGCCAAAAATCACTAGTCCAGAACTTGAGGACCAAAAAAAGTATGATGAAAATAAATAATAAAAAAATAGCTGAGAAACTGAAGAATACTAAAATGAGAAATAATATTATTTTACTGAAACATAGAGAAAGAAAATATTGACAAAAACTCGAGAAAATGAGGGAATGAATAAAGAGACTGGAAAATTAAAAAGAAAGAAAACAAAAAATAAATTGATCGAGGAAACAAGAGAAGAATGAGAAAATACATAATGAATGAATAACAATTAAGGATTATACAAAATACTGGACAATAAATAATAAGAATCAACAAATAAATTTGAGTGAAAATAAAGAAGAAACTAAACATGTGAAAATGAACAACCAAGAGAGAATGAAGGAAAGGAAGGAAAGGTTCATATACATGCCATCGAACAAAACTTAAAAAAATACCAACAACAACGAAAATCCATTTATTGTGTTCATAGCAATAATTCAATGCAGCACAAAACATGTTCGAATTCAATTTTAGCATATCCTCAATGTATTTGGCACATAAAATAAATCTTACCATATGATTTGGTAACACAATAAGAAAAGGTTTATCGCACCACACATAAATATTCAACTAAATCTAAGTTCTAAGAAATTCATACTACCACAAAAATGCAGACTAAAACCTAGAAGCTAGTATCTATTGGGATAGTCAGCAAGATCAACTAAAAAAGACAAGCATACCAAATAATAATAATCAAAAGTGCCTTGCACACACAAAAATGCAACCATCTAAAATAAAAATACATACGCCCTCCGATCCATAAAAAGGGTCGGGGCTTTAGTTCAAATTTGATCAAATTTGAACTAAAGCCCCGACCCTTTTTATGGATCGGAGGGAGTACAAATTTGAACCACACTAGCCTACACCAAACAAAAAACTCTCTTAAATCATGATAATAAACCACCAGAGTGAAATGCAGCTTTACACATGTAGCTATTTCTGATAAAAAAAGTTCAAAAACTAACATGGAAATTATAAAGAAAAATACTCAAGCAACCCCTCTACTGCTTTGATTTGCAACCTCTACTGCTTTGATTTGCATTGGCTAGTGAACGAATAGCACTATAACAACAAGGGAAGCGTAACAAATAATATTGTCTAATGGAAACCCTAAAAAGTTGGAGTGGGAAATAGAGCGACCCAACAAATTCGAAGAAAATGTCCTCTGCTCTAGTGGATTGGGTCACACATGCCTTCACATATCCACAACTAAATAAAGATGAACCAAATTAGCACAAAATTAGACACATCTAGCATGCACGAGAAGCATGCACCACCCGACAATAGACATTGGTGCTCCAAGACGCATGAGATAAAGTGGAAGGAATCACGAGATGAACCCAACCCACCAACGGGCTCTCTATGGCTACTAAATCCGGATGTATTTCCAATGGATGATTTGCCACGGAAGAGCCCACCCCTCGGCCTCCTCACCCCGGTGGAAGATCCTTCCTGCCTCCTCGTTCTGGATGTGTTCCCGATGCCACCTCGGCCGTGGGAGAGCTCGCGCCTTGGCCTAGACACCTTCCTCACTCTCTCCCTAACGGAGACATGTGGAAGGGGAATTGGAGAGACAGGAAAAAACAACCTCGGGTCCGCCGAATCAAAATGTTAAAAGCGGGACATAGAAAAAGCCGAACAAATCAGCTCTGGACCGAGGAGCGTGTCGTGATTCACGCCATGCTTTGGAATGAACAGCCAACAATCGAATCTATGGCAAAATGGATTTTCAGCTAGCTGTAAATTAGGGAAAATGCATTATTTATAGTACTCTCTCCGTATCAAAATGTAAGACTTTCTAGTCTTTCTATATTTATCCTGATTTTTAAATATGTAGACATATTTTAGTGTGTTCATTTTTGGACAAACATAAAAAACGTAGAAAGTCTAACATTTTAATATGGAGGGAGTAGTAGATATGAGAAAAGGAAGGAAGGACCAATGAGTACATAGTGTTTTAATTATTTTAGGAGTATAATCAATTTCTCATATATACTAAAATGCAGAATGGTGAAGGTACAAGTGCTTAAATTTTGACTAGATAGATTACGCTGTGCGTGAAGGAGCATCTGGGTAACACGTGCATTGAGGAAAACGACTCCTAAATTTGCCACTTGGCTCCAGCCATAAGCACTACACAGTTCGAGCGTTCTCCACTTGGCGCGCGAATCCACCCGGAGGGACTCCACCAGCAAAGCTTCACCAACCCAGACCGTAACGCCGCTGAAAAAAAGCCAGATGCCGCACGAAACATGGGACGGACCGAGATCACCGCTCTAGATATGTCGCGCGTGCACCCGAACCCTCCACCAGCTTCGCCGGTACGCCCGGCCAGCCCAGGCGCCGAGCCTGAGTGACCCCCACACCTCAGCGCCCGCTCGAACCTTCCCGAACTCCACCGCTTCCGTCCCAGTATATAAGGAACTCAACCCTCACCGCCCCCCAACTCAGAGAGCAATCCAAAGCAATCAGCCACCGAGCGAACCGAAAGAACAACTCGATCGATCACAGCAGTCTAGAAACTCCGTGTGATTCTGCGCTCGTTTTGAGAGGAAGAGATGGCGAGCCAGGGCGGCAGCAAGGCGGAGGGCCCGGCGATCGGCATCGACCTCGGCACGACCTACTCCTGCGTCGGCGTCTGGCAGCATGACAGGGTGGAGATCGTCGCCAACGACCAGGGCAACCGCACCACGCCCTCGTACGTTGCCTTCACCGACACCGAGAGGCTCATCGGCGACGCGGCCAAGAACCAGGTGGCCATGAACCCCACCAACACCGTCTTTGGTGAGTCCCAAGCTTGCTCTGCTTTTTGCTCTGTTTTTGGCGGTGCAGACGAACGCCTGTCTTTCTTTTCGAAAAAAAAGACGAACAACTGTCTTAGTTTCACATGAATCGTATCGTAGCTACTTGAGTAAATGAAAAATAATGAAATTTTCCATTCGAGGAAAACAAGAACATACGAGAAAATGATTCAGAAGTGTTGATTAAGCAACGATGCTGCTGGGCACATGCTGACCACTCTGTTCTGTCGTGCAGATGCCAAGCGACTTATCGGGCGTCGCTTCTCGGACCCGTCCGTGCAGTCTGACATGAAGCTGTGGCCGTTCAAGGTGATCCCGGCGCGGGCGACAAGCCGATGATCGTAGTGACCTACAAGGGGGAGGAGAAGACCTTCTCCGCCGAGGAGATCTCCTCCATGGTTCTCATCAAGATGATGGAGATCGCCGAGGCCTTCCTCAGCAAAACCATCAACAACGCGGTCGTCACCGTCCCGGCCTACTTCAACGACTCCCAGCGCCAGGCCACCAAGGACGCCGGCGTCATCGCGGGGCTCAACGTTCTGCGCATCATCAACGAGCCCACGGCCGCTGCAATCGCCTACGGCCTCGACAAGAAGTCCACCAGCACCGGCGAGAAGAACGTGCTCATCTTCGACCTCGGCGGCGGCACCTTCGACGTGTCTATCCTCTCCATCGAGGAGGGCATATTCGAGGTCAAGTCCACCGCCGGCGACACCCACTTGGGTGGAGAGGACTTCGACAACCGGATGGTGAACCACTTCGTCCAGGAGTTCAGGAGGAAGAACAAGAAGGACATCAGCGGCAACCCGAGGGCGCTCCGGCGGCTCAGGACGGCGTGCGAGAGGGCGAAGAGGACGCTCTCCTCCACCGCCCAGACCACCATTGAGATCGACTCGCTCTACGAGGGCATCGACTTCTACGCGACCATAACACGCGCCCGGTTTGAGGAGCTCAACATGGACCTCTTCCGCAAGTGCATGGATCCCGTCGAGAAGTGCCTCCGCGACGCCAAGATGGACAAGACCCAAATCCACGACGTCGTGCTCGTCGGCGGCTCCACCCGGATCCCCAAGGTGCAGCAGCTGCTCCAGGACTTCTTCAACGGGAAGGAGCTCTGCAAGAGCATCAATCCCGACGAGGCCGTGGCTTACGGCGCCGCCGTCCAGGCTGCCATCCTCAGCGGCGAGGGCAACCAGAAGGTGCAGGACCTGCTCCTGCTCGACGTCACACCGCTGTCGCTCGGGCTGGAGACGGCCGGAGGCGTGATGACCACTCTGATTCCTAGGAACACCACCATCCCCACGAAGAAGGAGCAGGTGTTCTCCACCTACTCGGACAACCAGCCGGGCGTGCTGATCCAGGTGTACGAGGGCGAGAGGACGAGGACCAAGGACAACAACCTGCTCGGCAAGTTCGAGCTGTCCGGCATCCCGCCGGCGCCCAGGGGCGTGCCCCAGATCGCGGTGACCTTCGACATCGACGCGAACGGCATCCTGAACGTGTCGGCGGAGGACAAGACGACCGGGCAGAAAAACAAGATCACCATCACCAACGACAAGGGGCGGCTGAGCAAGGAGGAGATCGAGCGGATGGTGCAGGAGGCGGAGAAGTACAAGTCGGAGGACGAGCAGGTGCGGCACAAGGTGGAGGCCCGCAACGCGCTGGAGAACTACGCGTACAACATGCGCAACACGGTGAAGGACGAGAAGATCGCGTCCAAGCTCCCGGCCGACGACAAGAAGAAGATCGATGACGCCATCGAGGACGCCATCAAGTGGCTCGACGGCAACCAGCTTGCCGAGGCCGAGGAGTTCGAGGACAAGATGAAGGAACTGGAGACCATCTGCAACCCCATCATCTCAAAGATGTACCAGGGCGCTGGCGCCGGCGGCATGGACGAGGACATGCCTAGCAGCGGTGCGGGCACCGGCGGTGGAAGCGGCGCCGGGCCCAAGATTGAGGAGGTGGACTAAGCTAGTTGTGACAGGTCTTGAACCGGAGGAGGTGGACTAAGTGTTCTGGGTGTCTTGCCTGTGTTTGTGTGGTTTTCTGTACTTCTGTCGAATAATGTGAGTGCTTGGAGAGGGTGCTCTTCGAGTGTGTAGGATGATGAGAGTTCAGTGAGTGATGTGTACTAGGTTAGTAGAAGGAATAATGATCTGGTCTTTAATGATCTGGTCTTTGTAGTCAGTTGTCTTTAGCAGGAGTTGGAAAATATAGTACTAGTTGTTCTTGCTTGAGTTCTGATAAATCGTTTTTCTCACCCATTACTTCGATTTGCTATCATTCACAGAGTCTCACCTGTGGCCCAATGGCCATCAGGAACAGGAAGTCAGATATGTCATGGTTTATTTTGAGAGTTCCACGCTTCCAAATTTGACTGAAACTGAAAAGCGTAACAGAACAGTTGCTACCAAAATGATGCAACAAATTTAACAATCCAGGTCTGGTCAGTGCAACCAAGTCGAAGCGCAAACTACTGCAGGAACCAAGAAAGGGACGAGTACCAATCCTCCAGTCGGAGGAAAGATTTCGTTCAGTCCCATAGAACTGGATCCGCGGAATTTATTGCTATCGTGCATTGATGATTAAAGTACAAGAATAGTGCTGTCAAAAGCTGATCAATGAGAATGTACTTAGACTTTGCCCGGGCTCCATTCGTGATTGCAAAATACGGAGTATACATCATAGACAGACGGAAACCGTTGATTCTGGGGTGAAACTGAGTACTGTTTCAAGGCAGATACTTTTTTTCTGCATGTACACCAACCATTGCCTATTACTGTATTATTTTTCCTCAAGGTATCTCTTCAGCATGACACTGAACAGAAGTCAGCGTCAGTCACCGTGAACAAAACAAAAACTGTACGATTCCAAACAAAAAAAATTGTGTTTCAGCTACAATAAACTTCGCCTAGCGTCTGCCTTTTCCAATTGGGTTCTTTTTTTTTCCAGAACACCCATAAGCCATGCGCGTCTTCTTTATTAAGATAGGAGTGTTTTTACAGCAGCTGAACACGGGACTGATCACTAGCGATCAGTCTTACAACCCACGACACACACAGAGTCCTAAGTGACTACTCTCAAAGGCCCACATAGCTTGGCTCTCCGTCACTGCTCAAACTCCACACGAATCTTGCGACAAACTTCATGTGTCATGGTTGCTACCTTGTCGAACACGCGGCTGTTGCGCTCAAGCCAGATGAATCTTGCAACGAGGATGATCAAGGTGTTCACATCCCGACCAATCTGATTTGGTACTGCTTCGCCTATTGAAGCTGGATGCAGTCAAATGTTATCTTCTCGGTCAATGCCCTTAAGTTTTGATTGGCCTCCTGTTTTCAGAGGTTATGGTAAATTGACTCAGAATGCTGCTTTAAGTTATGATCCAGTGTTTGCCCCACATATGCAGTCTTCTGCCTGGCCTAGGTTTCCTACTCAAATTTTGCAAAGAGGTGGCATTTGTAGTGAACAAGATAGGAAATATTTTGGTGATAGTGACCCAAGAAACACATCGGATGTTGGTGATGATGCTGAAAGCTAATTTTTTAAAAATAATACACAAAAAATAATTAATTCCGGGAAATAACACGCTGTTTTTTTTTGCAAAAATAGATCCAGTCGTCCATGACGAAGACGACAGGGCCCTTGTCGTCCATGGCGAAGGCGACAGGCACGTGTAAGCTGCTGGGTTATTACTGCTGGCGTGTATATGTGAGTGCACGCCACTTGTAGTCTTACCAGTGGCGTGTATTTGTGTGTGTACGCCACTAGTCGTCCTCGCCAAGGACGACAAGGCACCTGTCGTCTTCGCCAAGGACGACAAGGCACCTGTCGTCTTCGCCGTGGATGACAAGGCCCAGTCGTCTTCGTCATGGATGACTGGATCCTATTTTTGCAAAAAAAAAATCGCGTATTATTTCCGGAATTTAATTAATTTAGTGTATTATTTTAAAAAATTTGGCGGTGTTCTGAAGAAGAATCAGATGGGCATGCAGTTTCTGGAAGAGACATTAATCAATATTTTGGTGGAGGCGTGATGTATTGGAGTCCTGCAGAACTTGCCGGAACAGGTTTTTCGAGGCCACCATCTCTTAGTTCAGATGACAGTGCTTGGGCTTGGCATGAGGCAGATGTTAGTCGAGTTGTCGACGATCTAGCTGTTGGGATTCCATCACCACCATCAACTCCAATTGGGTTCATGCTGAACAATTTAACAAGGTCAAAATATCTAGTATGCTACTCTGAAACAAGCATTGCCTCTTGCAAAGAAGAGAACTGGAAGTCAGAAATCAGAATTGGCTCGCTCGCCATCACTTGGATGAAATGCTGCCTCCCCTTCCTCTGCAATTAGGCCGGGCGTTCTTAGGATGTAGGCACTCCAAGAAGGTCATGCAGTAGAAAATTTGCTCTGTCAGGCAGCTGAGCAACTGCAATACATACATCAAGAATGAATTCCAGCAAGAACATTGACTAGAACTCAAACGTTCAGAACTTCGGTTTAACAGGTAGTGCTTCAACCTCCAAGCAAACCAGGTGCAAGTTTCTAGCTAAAACAAAACTTAGATACGGAAACACATGTATATTTGCTAGATATTCAGTATTAAGAAGACCACCAGGTCATCTGAAAAAAGGTCCTATAAGTAACCAAGTCATTTCTTCAGTTCGGGAAATAAGACACGAAGCAGCTAGATTGTTAACTTTGCGTACGAAGAACATCACTAGATAAAGAAAATAAATTAAAGTCAGTTCTTCAGTTCAAAAGACAAACAGAGACATGAGTCAGATCAATTGGCAAACTCTGACCAAAACAACTTAAGCTCAAAAGGAGCGCGATTCAAAGAAATAAAATTTTCATGCAACGATGTAACAGTGAGAGCTTATTGATCATAGTTCTGTATACATCAGCAAAGAAGGTAGCAGGATCATAGCGAATCCAGCTCATACAAATTGAAGCTCATGCGGGTACAACATAAATTTAATTACAGCTCAGTCAACAGCCTTCAGATGAACGGTGAATCTTTCGCAACATAATCTTGTAGTGTTGGAAAGAAAGTATGGGGAACAAGAGTCTGTTTGAGCTGGAACTGAGTAAGACCAAGGCGTTCGCGATAGAAATTGGCAACCAACTTGCTATCCATGTCAACGTGAAGCAACCACTCGTTAAATCGTACCAGCACGAGAACCTCACCATCCCAGGGCACGACCACAACATCCCAACGATTCTCATACTTACCACGCCCACACATCTCCCTGATCTCCTCAACTGGTAGTTCAATCCGGCATTCCAAGGTCCAGACCTCGCTCTCATGGTACTCCAACACCCAGATATCAATGACTGTCTCTGCATGATTATAGTGGACATGCCGAGAATGCCATCCATCTCAAACAGATCAGCACGGCCAGGAACAACCGGAGCACCCATCTGCCGGAACGACTCGACAGTGGTGTCGAACACCATTATCTTCCCATTCTGTGCCCGGTACCAATGCAAGCAACCACGGAGAGCACTGATGCTTTGGAAGTCAGTTCGTCCACAGCCGGCGGCGCCCAACCGATGTGCCTCGGCGGCTGGCCTGAGCCCAATGCAAAGACGTAGACAGCCTCATCCAGGTATAACAGTAGTCGGTACTCGCTAGTAAGAGGGTGCTGGTACATTCCTAAGAGCGTGAAAGAACGAAGCAGCGGAGACAAGCATACTGACGAGTGGCAGGGTTGCAGACGGAGAAGCAGGAGCCATCAGCGTAGATGTACTCAGTGGAGACGATGAGGAGGCCGCCGCAGCAGGCCTTCAGTTCATAGGTGGCGTCGTCAAGCGTGGCGACGTGCTGAAGCTGGGCGGCGGCGTCCGGTGGTCGAACGGGATGATGTCTAGGCAGTCTTCGCAGCTGCCGTATGACCTGAAGTTGAAGCCGAATCCTTGACCGTAGACAAGGGGGAGGGAGGGCTGGCGGGCGTGGTGGGCCAGAAGGAAGCGGCGGGTGGAGGTGGCGCGACGCCAGGTGCGGCAGACAGCGCGGCAGCGGAGGAGCCGTTTGGGAGGCAAGCGGACGAGGATCTCCCAGATGGCGATCTCGTCCGGAAGGCCGCGGTGGAGAGGCCTTGCTCCTGCTCTCGTGGTCTTCGCCATGACTGTTGGCTGGGAGCTTTCCGTCCCAGGAACAAGAAAAATGATGTAGATGAGCGGTGAATTTGTGACTTTGTGGTAGTGCCGGCCGGCGACGGCAAGTGGTGAAAAACAAATATGAAAGGGCTAACTGGGCCTTGCTTTAGCCCTGGACTTAAGAATCAGTATGCATGGTCGTTACATATTGGTTAGCGCTGAAACAAATATATCTAGAGGCAGAGGCGGACCCAGGAATTTGTCGAATTCTGGGCGCACAACAAGACAACTAAATTTGTTCTCAAACAAATATAGACATCACATGGAACAAATAGTTTTATCACAACAATTCAAATGCAAAACACATACATAATATATTAGAAGTTCATGACTCATTCAAATGTTCACAAGTTCCCCCCTCGCATGTTGGGGTGGCTCGAGCCGGCGCCCCGGGAAAGAGCGTGACGCCTTGGTGTAGTGGCGACGCGGCTGAGAGGTTGTGGCGGTGGGTTCAGCCTTTGCTCTCCGGGCAGTAAGGGTTGTGGGAAGCGCGGATTACGGTGACCACCTTTGTTGTGGCGATTGGCTGGCGTGTGCTGGGATGGCAGTTGAGGGGTTGTCCCAGATTCTAGGGCGTCAGCCCTACTGGTGGGAGGCATGATGCTCGCGTGCGGAGTTTGTGGCTCGGGTGCTGCTGGTTGGCATGGCTATGCGGGCGACATTCGATTTGGGATCTAGCCCCTTTTGCCTCGATTTACAGCAGGAGCTCCACTTTCCGACACTCATATTTTGAAACCCGCGATCAATTTTTTTTTACTCACAAGCATTTTTTTTGCGCAATCATTTTCCCTCTCATATATATTTTTAACTCGTGAACAATGTTTTAAACTAGACATACAATTTTTTAAACCTTGTGAAGATTTATTTGGAACTTCATAGACATTGTATGTCAACTTTATTAAATATGTTTCATAATTTTTTCATTTAAAAAGAGAAAACAGAAAACCAAAATAAAAATAAAAATGAACAGGAAAAAACACAAAGAAAACAACCAAAAACAAAAATACGAAAACATTATTGGGCCAGCCGAGCTACGAGTGCCAGTGCGCGTTGCCCCCTATTGACGTTAACGAAAGTCAAACAGGAGCTCCCAATCAAGTCGCTAACTCCTGGAGTTCTGCACGAATGGGACTCCCAAGACACGAGTGTGTTGCAACACGATTCAAGCCCAAGAACACAAGGCCCAACACGCTGAAGTGCTGATTGTTGAATGTTATTGGGGAGGTCCTATATTCCGCATTAGCGGCGTTTCGTGCTAGCGCCGCTCACCTCCAACCTTCTTCCCGTCGATTCCCCCGCTACGGCGCCGGCCAGACCACCTGCGGCTGCCACCCACGGCCGGCTCCGCTCGTGCGGCGCCTCGCCGTTCCGCCCTCCTCCAACCGCCGGTCCACCGCCGCCCACGGCCATCCCTCTAAGCCCGGCTTGCACCCCCACCGTTAAGTTGCTTCTGAGCCTACGCCGGCGCCGCCGCGGTTGGCCACGTCGGCCTTGTCTCCGGCTCGGTCCTGGCTCGCCGGTGCCTTCTCCTTCGCGCCTCCCTAGCGGTCGGCGCGACGTCGCCGACGTCGGCTCGTGAGGTTGAAGAACGTTGCGCCGATGTAATTGGGCCCGGTCCAATAGAACGCTGCTGTGGGCGGCGCTACGACGAAACGCCGCTAATAAGCGGTATATAGGATTTACCTGTTATTGCCCTGGTCTCGCTAGACTTCCGTGTATGCAATCGATGTCAGTTACCCACAACTCCACAAAGCGTTGTCGTGGAGTAGGTGGCTTGATCTTCTTGTCGATTTTCAGATCTGGCCATATTAGTTTCTCGGTGTGTCGCCAATGTTTGTCGTTACCTGCGGTGGCGTTGGCGGCAAGGGCAAGGTGGATGCTCTGGAGCGAGGATGGCGATTCGGAGGTGGTGGATATGTCGTTCTTTCTCCACTTTGTCGATGGTATGCGTCGGGTCTGGATCCAAAATAGCATGGGGAGGTTCCCGGTCGACGTGCCACAGCGATATGTGCCTTGCTGCTTGCAGGGAACATGTTCATCGACTCACAAAGTTTCGTTGGCGATGGTGTTTTTTCAGATCTAGCAATGGTAGAGGCTCTTACGGCGTGGGTCTCAGCGGCACTGGGTTTGGGATGGCCGCTTGTTTCGGTGTGTGCAAAAAACACTAGGGATCGTTCTGTATTTTTCAGCTAAGATTTCATCTGCAACATTTTTAGGACAACTGTTTTTTTCTGGTCTGTCTTTTAGTTTCCAGGTTTGTTGCTTCATGTAACTTGATTTTCTACTAATGAAAGACGTGGCTGCTCTCAAAAAATAAACTCCAGAAGGCGTGTATGCGGGCGCGCTTGCCCGGGCAACAGGGATGCTGCGTCCGCCCATGTATAAAGACATATTTCAGGGTTAGAAGTATCTGTTTTCAACGATAATTAATATGGAGTGGAGGGAGTAGTAAAGAAAGATATAATAGATGTATCATACATATAACAAACCATTAAGAAATGTACTTTACATGAGTTACACAGAAAAGATAAGTCTATCGATTTGTAAGTTTTTCTTGGATCCACATATGTACCCATCTATGGAAAAAATATAAGTTTATAGGTACATAGGTCATCATCCATATGTACATGTAAAATTTTGTAACCATCTTTTTTGATAAATTTTGTGATTGATTTTTTATGGAAGATCATAAAATAAGCGAATGACAGTACAATTTAGCAATTGCAAGCTGATCGTTAAAGATGATTGAAAATTGTTCCGATTCAAGCAACTGATAATATAAAAAAAAATCACTACTATATATAATGGCTTGAAGAGCCGCAGCACTGTAGCGTGATACAGTGTACCAGTAGCATTGGTGTAGCACGCTACAGTGTCGATTTTTTTTTTGGGCAGAAAAACAAAAAATCTTCGCATTCTCCGAAAATTATATATATATGAAATATATGCGCGCCGATGAGTAGGTTCCATTCCCGTGATCGGTTTCGAGTTTGGTCGAGTCTAGCTCCTTAATTTCAGATCTTGATTCGCACAAACATTTGACAAATTTTGTCCAATTCGTCGCACTCGGTCATCTGTTTGAATTTTCATTTCACAAGTAGATGTATATCACCCTATATAAATCGGTCCTCGGAATAAAACTTTCTGAAAAAAAGTCCCGCATGCCACTTTTTGCAGAAAAGCCCTCGCGTTTTTCTAAAAATTATAAATCGGCCTCCCAACCAAAAAAATATAAATCGGCCCCTGGAATAAAACTTTTTGGAAAAAAACACCGCTCGCCACTTTTTGCAGAAAAGCCCACGCGTTTTCAAAAAAAATATAAATCTGCCCAGATTCGCACAAACATATGACAAATTTTGTCCAATTCGTCGCACTCGGTCATCCGTTCGAATTTTCATTTCACAAGTAGATGTATACCACCCTATATAAATCGGCCCTCGGAATAAAACTTTCTGCAAAAAATAATCCCCGTTCGCCATTTTTTGCAGAAAAGCCCTCACGTTTTTCTAAAAAAAATATTAATCGTCCTCCCAGAATAAAAACGCGTGGTTCTTTTACGCAAAGGTCCTTGCGTTATCTAGATATTACAAACTAAATTCAGTAACATCACCACCAAATAACTTTTCCAAAACTAATTTTACTAACATTATTTTTAGCAGCATATATATTTCATATTGCGCTGCAATATTATTTTCTCAATTTATTTCCCAAATGAACTAATTCACCGACGAAAAATAACAGTAATACCGCAGAATTTTAGATTAATTTCCAAAAAATTCATAACTAATTCATTATCCACGGGAAAAATATGTTGAACATATCAAAATGTTTTTAAAAATAAATCCTACTTATTTATACCGAATTCACGAATGGTCGAAAAAATTAACCATGTTTATTTGACACAACAAAATTAAACAACTTTTAACCATACTTAAAATGCCAAGAACTTCCCCTAATTCACAATGTGTTTATTTTTTTGGAGAATTTTAACGTATATGAGTATTTCCACACTTCTACCAGCTACAGAATATTCAAATATATATGACTATTTCCATCCTTACAAAAATTATAGAAAATTAAAATGAACTATATCAATAAAACCACACGGGTGCGGCGTGCCGCCGCGCCATCTTACCTAGTCTCAACATAAGAGATCGTTCTGGATAAGAGATGTGCAGTCGCCATCGTGGCTTGCGAATAATTTGACTCTGCCGTAATCTGAACATTCTACCAGTTTGCTTCTGCATTCTTCTCACCGTATCGACCTATGAATATCAGATACCGCCCCCTTACACTCTTACAGCCTGACCCGTCACACGCAGTGACGCAGACATCGTTTTGAAAACGACGGGCACGAGCGAATCGGTGAAAATGCTCGTTTCTGGACCAACACGACATGCCGTAAAAGGAGCCTGCACTTGTGGCCTGTCCTGCAGGTGGAGCATTCGACGTGGAAACCATGTTCAGAATTCAGAAAGATTTCAGGTAAAGACTGATTCCTAGGCTGCGTGAGCTCGAATGTGAAGAAGTATATTCCACACGGATACCATTGCGATCTCAGCGCTTGGTACGTATTTCTGCGACGACAGAATGCACCAGCAATTTTTTGGATTAAATAGAGCTGGAGGAAACAGCTGCGACTTGCTGATAGACCGTACGAAAGTAACTGAAACCAAATCTTACGCCTGACTTCCTGAGGATATGTATTTGGCTAAGGCCGTGGAACAGTCTGCATGGTACGGATTCAGTGACTGGAACTGAATTTGACTTTTGTACACCTTTCATCGTGAGTTGTTTAACTCTGATATACGGAGTATATCCTTGCTGCTTCATTCCGACTCCCAAATATGATTGATGTCACCAATAACAATCCTGAAAGAACGCAAAGCCCACCTTTTCTCCGGTCATGAGTTGAGCTATTCCACCACAGGAGCTGAGGAGAAGCTTATCCAGTTGAGACAGCTACCAGAAAAGTTACAAAAGGAGTAATAAGCACTCAGCCGTCAGAGAGCTTATCAAATACCCCCGGTCCCGGAGGCCCCCATCATTCTTTTCCATGGAGTCCTGTCCAGGGACCTAGCCGGCCAAGCATATAATCGTCCTTTGAGAGGAGGAAAGGCCGGCTTATCGAAAGGGCGACATGCAGATAAGAGGGGCCGCACACAAAGATACGATACGTAGTGTAGGGATCATTCAACAACAACAGAAAAGATAAAACAAAACAAAGCGACGACGTCAAGTTGCCACATCGCAACAACGCCATCGATCCCCCGCTCGCCACTGCCTTGCAGGTCAAGCATGATCGAATTAAGAAATGATTATCGATAATATACTTATTATTAATCGCAAGCGGCGATGCGCAAGATCCTCAGGACCCAGCAGAGTAACAGAAAAAAGTTAAGCCATATCCACTTGCAATTTTGGTGTAGCGACAGAGCGGAGGGAGAAGGCATAGAGTGAAGCTCAAAATAGAAATGCAACTTGACCGGAAATGACACCGTTGCTTGCTGTCTATGTCATTTAACACCAATCAGTCATCAAACTGGACTGGATCCCCTCAAAAGGAAAATCTTAAAACGCACCAACTTGGGAAGATAAGATGACAGCGATGTGGGTGAGCAGCTGGCAGGTTTTCAGCCCTGGGATGCCCCAGGGGTCAAATGAAATACAGTAGCAAAACTATTGCCACGTTCAGCTCAACAACGGAAAACCAACGTAGTAATTATCAGGTCGCGTGAAACACGGGACACTGGATTTGGTTTAAATCCATCAGAAAAGGGGAATTTTACATACTTACAAGGCTAACCCTTGTAGAAACAACTCAACCAATGCGGCAAAAACGATCTCCAGGTCAATTTTCATATGGTTTTAAACTAAACAATAATACTTGATGGTGCTAAACAATAATTGAAGCACATGAAACTGAAGTTAAAACCACAATAGTGCTCATAACAGATAAAAACTAATCTATATTGATAATAGATAGTTTACATTGGCATCTTTAATCAATTGCACTCGCCTTCCAACAATCCCTGGAAGGCATTCCAATGCTAAAGAAAACACTAGTTTCCACAAAAACATCGACAAACCCTAAAAGCACTCCTTCCACAAAACATCTGACAGATCCTAATAGCAATTACATGCACTCCTTTCCTAGTTCACATCAAATAGACGAGACGAAATTTACAAGAATGCCCACAGACCAAACTTCTCACCAACCTATGAAAATTGACTATCAATGCCTATACAGTTCTCCATGAGTCGTTTCTGTAGAACAAGCAGGCTGCTCACCAGAGTAATGCACATATCCGAAGCACATCAGCAGGCGACAGACAAAGGCGGAAGATAATACATAAGGTATTCCCCAGCAACATACTGAATCATATAACAGAGTAATCCAGATATGTTCCTTTTGGCATGTAGCATGTTCCTAAAATGCTCAAAGTGCTGCAATTGCTATCACCCAACTAACCAGAATGCTTCAGCAAATCAGGACGGTTCCATCACAATTAGAAAAACTGAGCTGTATTTGCTGTATGGTAACACGCACCCCTTGTCTCCTCGTAAACTAGAGGGTTAGCAGACAGCAAAGGATCAGTCAAGAGCACCTGACAGTAATGGACGTTCTAACTAGTACTACATGGACATGTATCACACACCTTGGACATGTTTTCATTGGCACCATGACGAGGGAGGCCTCAGAGATACAAGGACTTCATGTTCTTCGGGACCAACACGGTGTTTAGGGACAATAATCTCTAGGCCTGTTCCTGATTCATCACAGTAAGCTTCCAAAGTAGCATCTTCTGGGATCCGGGTAGGCAACGGAACTTCCCGGATAAAGTCCCCTGGTGGACAATGCTCAGGTGAAGGATCCGTCAACTTGAAGGTCCGGTCATGTCGCTTCAGGAATGGCATCCAGCCAGTACTAGTGCATGATATCTTAACGATGCCATTTGTAAGAGTATTCCTCCAGGAAACCTTCACCTTTTGTATATCAGCAAATGGCAGGCTAATGATGATCAAGTAGCCCTTGCTATCTTCATATATTGTTTTTGCGGCAGTTACTGGCCCAGAAGCATGGCGCATCACACCATTGAAGTCATTCATCCATGATGGCTCAAAAGTGTGGCTTGCATCCATGTCTTGAACCTTGTCTGAGTTCGAATTGCTGCAGTCTTCCTCCATGGCAGAGGAGAGGAGTCCTTCCTGCGTTTGTTGCACATAGCTGAGATGTCCAAACCATCCCCTAAACCATGCTTTGATGCATGTGTTGACAGGTTAAGGCCAGAACCATTGAGCAACTTCTTGGGATGGCCATGTGAGGTACTCTTTGCCGGAGCAGCAGCTGAAGGCCTCTCAAGCTCAAATTCTGTGACCGGCAGATTCCTCCATGTCTCGAAATCACCCGCCTCAGTGGGGATCGAGAAATTGGCATCCCTCCCAGTGAGCTCAAACCACCTCTTCAAATCGGCCTCGGGAACACCCACCAAGTTTGGTGTCTGCGCAATCTCAATCCCATGAAGGCACTGCGGGTTTGACAGCCCACGGTAATGCTTACGCTGCATCCGGTGTGAGCGCACAAACCCTTTGTCAGCGCTGAAAGGAAACTGCGGCTCCCCAAGGCGTGAGTGACCATTCATGAAGCTCCTCAGCTGCATCTTCCCCAGGGCATTCTCAGGTCGCTCCTTGAACACCCACATGTACATGTTCTCCATGTCGTGCTGCACCAGGAAGGCGTCCATTGTGGCACTATGACCATTCCCGGCGGCGGTGGCAGGCTTCGACTTGACACCCTTATCAGCAGACATGACGGGCTTGAAGTAGTGGGTGAAGAAGAACCATGCACCCCAGATGCTATCGTTCCGCTTGACGCACTTGCGCGCGGCGCTGGAACCGGAGCTCTTGGTGTGAGACACGTGGACATTTGTTGTTGTGGATACTGGGGCGGAGGGTACGGGGGCAGCGGCAGGCGAGTCTGAGTCGTAGAGCTGCGGGCAGCCGAGGCCGACATCTAGCATGTCGACGTTGGATTCATGGAGAACCGAGGAGGAGGGGAGGGGTCAGCGGCGAGCGGGAGGTTGATGTCAGGGGGGGCGGCCGCTGCGGCGTGGAGGCAGCGCTGGAAGGGGCCTGGCGGCGGGAGGAAGAGGTCGAAGTCGTCGTGGGAGGCGGTGTCCATGGAGAGGAAGGTGGAGGGGCCCTGGTGTGGGTGGTGGGCCGTGGCGGTGTCCATGGAGAGCGCGGTGAGCAGCGACTCCCCCATGGCCTCTCTCGGGCGCGCGTCGTCCGTGGCTGCGGTGGTGCCCAACCCTTCGGCGCTTCCGCCTCCACCGCCTCCTCACCGCGCGCTCCACTCCCCCGAATCTCTCCACGAGCATCAGTTAAGAACCAGGATTCACACCTCCCCCGCGTCCATCCCACGGCCGAGAGAGGGAAGGGTGCTTTTAACCTGCAAATCACACACATATACAGAGAGAACACATCAATCTCCCAGAAAAACCTGAATCTAACGACGAATCCCACCAATTCACAGGAACAGCCAGAGATCCAGCCCCAGGGAAGCCACGTACCTCCACAGACCACAGAATCCAAGTCTCTCAAATCAAAAACAACAACAAGCAGAACGTAGCAGCGAAGGCCTGTTCCTCCTCCTCGCAGCAACAGAACAGAGTTGCAATCAACCAATCGAAATCAAATCGAATTCGTGTTGATGAGCAGCGGGTGGGGGAGGGGTGGGAAGGGGAGTTAAAGGCGACGGTGGGGGCGCAGACCGGGGACGGGGGAGGAGGCGGCCTCCCCCAGAAGGAGCCGGGACGAGGGGAGGGTGGGGGGCCGTTACTTGACGGTGACGGCTGCTGGGTGGGAAAGAAGGATTGGCGAGGGTTGGATCGGGAGACCTCCTCTCCCTTCTCTTTGGAGTTTGAAGTCGGCATCCATTTTTCTCCTTTGTTTTTTCATCCTTCCGGGCTTTGGGATAAAAATAATAGCATCGGTAGTAGCACAGCACGAAAGAAAAGGCTAGGGTGGAAATTATGTCCATGTCCTCACAATTTCTCTCTATTACAGTGGGATGTCAAAAACTACTCCTCCGATAGTCTGATGTATAGATACATTCGGTGCAGGGACAATTAATATGAATGAGAGCAAGATAAGAGAACTAGCAGGTTTCTTGCCAGGTTTTAAAATTCAGAAAGTTCAGCGTTCGTGCAATGCTGTTGCTCACGATCTGGCTAGATTTGGTCGTTCTGGTAGTAGTTTTGGTTTTTACTGAACGCGGTTCCTCCCTGCGTGTTGGAATCGCTTCGATTGATTGTAAGCGTGCTTGTAAAATCGTTTCTTTGTTTGAGTAATATACACCAGAAAATTCAAAAAAAAAAAATTTAATATGAATGAGAGCGAGTACGATTGAATGGTGCCACTCATTGCGTACTGGTACAAATAAATAATGTTTTTCGTAGTGATACGATGGGTTATCTCTCGCTTCCATCCATCTAGTTTGTGTGCTAAAGTCACTTTGTAAATTGTACCAAAACTAAGAAATTCTTAGGTGTGTTTGATACATGTGTTAACTTATCACCGAGGTCTTGCTCAACCTTGCTCGTTCATTGCAGACTGGCATGTTTTAGATATGACTCTATTGTTTAGATGTGCACTGCATTGCATGAGAAGGAAAATGTGCACACCTTGTTCGGTTGATTGCAATAGACTAGACTGGTGCAATGCATTATTGTTTGGTCTCTGGAGAGACAGTGCCTTCTTGTCACGGTGAACTTACCTCATATTTTGCTCTACACCGACATGAAGATTGTGCGGACCTACGCTATCTGTTCTCGAAAAGGGCTATAGCTGTTATGTGCATACATCGATGCACACAACCATCTTTATTTAAGAGTTCATCATCCAAATTAGTACAAAGTGTCGAAACATTATATGCAATCTATAAGTGAATCAGCGTTCACCACGTTGAAGATATCCCATGAGACCGTCGCCAAACAGTTGCATCCAAAACTCTAATCTCTCGCTGATCCAAATGAAAGAGACAAGACCATAGCTGAATCTAATTTGTTTCCATATTGGTGACAAAGTAGAAGTAAAAAAATCCAGTCTTATTAAACACAAAATTATTTCGAGAATTTTATATCGATCCACACAAATTAAGTTGAAACGCCTATCGAAAGTTTTAAAAAATCTTCAATGGAATCTTTAGCTCCTGCATGTACTTACGTAGAAAATATGGTATGACGATTTATAAGATCCCCATACATAGATTTTACCTAGAAAATACATGAAGTAGGTTATCTTCCAGGAAAAGCTATTCAGCTCATCGACAAGTTGAATCACCGTCAATCGTTAGCATAAGTCTAACCGTGTGGTTCACTTATTACCAGCTAGTGTCCTTCTTATTAATATAGTCATTGGATCTTCTGTAAGAACATTATCAACAGGGAAAAAAAGTTGAGCAATGTTCTATAAAAGATGAGTATTGGTGTATAGCGGCGCGTCATTTAACCAAATGTATTATAAAAAAGAATAATCGATTTGGAAAGAGCTTCTCGACATGTGTTCATGGGGAGTCAATAAGGCACATAGTCGACGTGAGAGAGAGAGAGAGAGAGAGAGAGAGAGAGAGAGAGAGAGAGAGAAGGGAATTGCAGATCAATCCTGGTATGAGATTAACACGAGAGATTTACTGTAGGAGTTTGAACTGACAAAACCGCTCTAAAATCTGATGCTCTAGTGACCCAAGTTTCAAACGAGCTAACCATCGAAGTACTCCAAGCAGGAAATAAGCTCACCAAGTTAGGAGGCAATCCAAACACTTTTAGTCTACAAACGCCAACTTAAAAACAGACCGATCAGAAACCACCAATCTGGACAGAAATCACGTCTCGTTTTTTCCCTTTCTCAATAGGGTTTTGGTGTTCATATATGTTTTTTCACCCTCTCGCACGGCAATCATGTTCTGTTTACTCTCATTTCTTTGCAAACACAGCCACAAAGGGTGGCTAGAGTTCCTTCTTCTCGTCTCTCTATAAGGCAGGAACAACCATTGGATGTATCCATCGATGAACAATTCACACGCGTTACACTTTTCAAACTGATGTTGGTGTGCGAACACACCTCCATTTAGATGGATATATCCCCAACACTCTCTACAAACTGTTAGAGTAGGTCCATGACCACATGTAGCACGAGAAGAACCGGAGAAGACTTGTCATTAAGCGCAAGCATGCGCGTGGATATGCTTGGAAATCGGTATAGACATCGCTCGCTCGGTGACACACACTGCCCACTGCCGCACCGAGTGCAACTGGCTTTGGGCCTGTGATACGTCGATACGCAACGTCTCCATGTATCTATCTGAATTCTGTTCATCGCTTCAATCCTATCATCATCCAGCGCCACCTCGCTCCAAGGGAAGCACTGGTTCGTTTCACGCGGTATCATAGTGTCATGGAACGGAACAGCCCATGGTGCATGGTTGCGCCAAGCCGGCCGCGCTAGTTTGTCCCCGCCTGGGCGAGGAGTCTCCGTGAAGCACAAGATGCACACGACAAACCAAGCCGCGCGCGTGCACGAGCAGCGACGACCTTTCTCCTCGTCCTCATCATCTCTCTCTCCATCCACGACGTACGAGGGACTCCTCGTGTTTTTTAGCGTCCGGCTTCGCTGGCGTTGATGTATTCTATTCCGTGATAAGATCTCGAAGCTAATTTGGGAAGGGTGTACTCCTCTTCTCTCCAAAGTCCGCGGCGACGGAGGTCGTATCTGAGAGAGGGCGCAAGTGATCCGCCTGCTCGACGGCATCGTTAACGTGTGCGCTCCGTCGTCATATCAGATGTGGCTGGGGTTGAAAAGTTAGTAAAAGTGGATGATACAGGCTGCTGACGCGGCGGAAATATACAATCGGCAGCTGCCACTACGATCTCGCGAGGAGGTAAACCTCTTGCCGAGACGGCGGAACTGGCTGGCCGGTGGGGGATCAGAGGGACGCGGAACTGCGCAAGTGCTCTGCTTACATGCAGCGAGCGGGTAGGGGAACTAGTGTTGTGAATCTCAAAGAACCGCGTGAGATCAGTCTTTTGCTGCAGGCACTGAGAATTCTTCAGCAATCGGATAGAGTCGTCGCCGTTTTGCACGACCGGACCGTGAGATTGCCACTGAAAAGCTGACCAGCTCCGTGCTAGATTATCGTCCTTTGTCCGTGTCACACGTGGGTGCTTTTTACTACTACTTGATTTGATAGAGTATCCTCCAACTAAAAACTTTCCTCGAGAACCAACCCGCCAACACATCAGAGTTCAAAGCCCAGATTTGACGTTGGTGTTTCTCATTTAGGCGGAATATTCTTCAGTGGGAGCCGACGTTCACGTCGACAGCGAGACGTCTGTGGTGATTTCGTCAGTCTCTCGAAGGTGCCCATAGGGGTAAGGTGTGCGTGCGCTTATAGGGTTAGTGTATGCGCGTGTATGTGAGCGTCTGTATTGTACTGTGTTTCGCAACAATTTTTTTTTTTTTTGAATTCCAATAGCTTTACTGATTATATGACAAGATTACAGTCACTCCGAAGAGTATCAGCGAGAAAGCCCGGGTTATAGTTGATCCACAGGCATCTCCTCCTATCACTGCTAGATTGTTTAGCACATAAATGGACAGCTCTATTAGCATCTCTACCCACTGAAATAATGCTACAACTAGCTAAAGCTCTCTTAATCTCTCTAACTTCATGACAGATAGCCATAATCTCTGACGTATTATTGTTTTCATTATTACACAGGTCGACCGCCACCTTGGAGTCGCTCTCGATAATCACATGTGTATATCCACGCTCCAACGCCAGGCGAGCACCTTCACAGATTGCTGTTGCTTCCATGCACAATTCATTAGCTGCACTGTCATACCACTTGGCTTGGGCTCTAATCATAGCACCTTGATGATCTCGACAATCAGCCCTGTAGCCCCATTCATAGCTGGAGTATAAAAACTCGCATCAGTATTGATTTTGATCACCCCCACATCCGGCGGTTTCCAGTTTGCCTTCATCTTCGGAGCCTTCACAGGTTGTCACGCCCTAGACGAGCAAGATCCAACGTGGTCTGCATCACCCACCGAACTGAAGCTGTAGCTGAGCGTCCCCCTTCTCCATGATTCCGAGCATTGCGCTCCTGCCAAACTGCCCACTGCCGCATAAAATCATGCACACGTTCATATCCGACAGCAGCTTACACTCGATCATGTCCATAGCCCATGTGTCCGGATGTAACACTGGTATTTTAACTCCAGCTGTCTCTCTCAAATCTGCCCAAAACAGTTTAGCCCATGTACACTGGAACAAAGCATGGAATATAGTCTCCTCTTGCACCCCACACGATTCACAAAATGAAATACGTTCCATATGGCGCTCCTGTAGCACTTTCCGTGATGGAATAAACGTATTAATCACCCTCCACCAAAAAGCTCGTACTTTAGGAGGTACGTGGAGCTTCCAAAGTTTCTTCCAACACGCGCTAGTCGAGTCTCCTGAACCAGATGGCCGGGTTGCATATTGTGTATGAGCTAATAAACAGTAGGCAGATCGTACTGTAAAAATCCCAGATTTTTCCTGTGTCCACGCCCAAGTGTCCTCTGAATGCCTTCCTAGAGGTATTTGCGTATAGCTCTCCTATCATTTCAACGAAATTCACCTCCAACTTGTGCTCAAAACAGCACATATGATCCACATCTATTAGTTCATCCACCATTGTTACATCAGCCTCTAAAGGCTTGCACCGCGGCCGTCCATTCACATTAGACGGTATCCACGGATCCTCAAAAATCCTAACATTGCTGCCGTCTCCTACCCTTTTTATAAGGCCTTGCCGAAGAGCATCTCTCCCATGCATAATAGCTCTCCAAACATGTGACGCATTCTTTTTCTTTCCTACCTCCATAAAATCTTGTTGATGAAAATATTTTCCCTTTAGAACCCTTGCACAGAGCGAATCTGGCCTCATCATCAACCGCCATCCTTGTTTGGCGAGCATGGCTTGATTGAATAGCTGAAAATCTCGGAAGCCCATCCCTCCAACGGACTTTGGTATAGCTATATCACACCACTTTTTTCCAGTGAATCTTCCCTTTGTTCTCATCCCCCCCCCCCCCCCCCCCCCCCCCACACCAAAATCTTGCTATCACGCTCGTAATCTTCTTGCACATTTTCTTTGACAGTTTAAAACAGCTCATCGAATAGGTCGGGATAGCTTGGCAAATTGCCTTTACGAGCACCTCCCGAGCCGCACCATTCATGTTTTTTGGCGGCATAACCATTGACAAGCTTTTAATTCTAGCAACAATATGCTCAAATTGATCATCCGTCGAGCGTCCTAGGGCAGTGGGCACCCCAAATGCTTCTCCACCAACGCCTCAACCTCTATACCAGACTGTTCATGTACCTCTCTCCTCATATCATCAGTACAATTTTTGCTAAAAAATATTGATTTCTCCCGATTTACCATTTGCCCAGAGCCAGCTCGGTATGCTTCAAGTATACGTTGGAGCCTCTGTGCACTGTTGGCTGATGCTATAAACACCAAGCAATCGTCCGCGAATAACAGGTGCGAGAGCCACGGAGCGTGGATCCCCACCCTAATTCCTCGTGATAAGTATTGTGGTCCAGAAAATTTCAGCAAGCTACTTAATCCTTCGGCACACAATAGGAACAAATAAGGGGATAGAGGGTCCCCTTGCCGAATACCCCCTCGAGGGTTTGAAGTAGTCCGAAAACTGACCATTTACTCGAACCGAGAAAGATACAGTCTCAACACATTTCATAATCAGATTAATCCAACTTGATGAAAAGCCCAGCTTGGTCATAATAGATCTCAGATAAATCCACTCAACTCGGTCATACGCCTTTGCCATATCCAACTTAATCGCACAAGCTCCACTCTTGCCCTTCTTCTTCTTCAAGTAATGAATGCTTTCATAGGCCGTAATGACATTATCTGTAATTAAACGACCCGGAACAAATGCACTCTGTTCCTCCGGAATTATCTCCTCCAAGATCGGTCTTAGGCGTAAAGCCAAAACTAAAAACCTTCACCATGTCACCCTACCAAAAAGTATCATTTAAGGAATTCGTCGAAATCACCTGCGGAATCGTACAGTTCTGTTGTTCACAGAGAAAAACCACCTAAACCACTTCACGGCTGTCTCTAGTGATTCTTATATTTTTTTTAGTGCAACTTCTTCGGTTTATCCCAGGAAGAGGAATTTCTTTTAGCTTCGGATGTATACTTTGTCGGTACATTTTATGGGCACAAAGATTATTGTGTCCACAGTTCTGCTAAATGGAGCGAATAAATACACTTTTATACACTTTTAGGCCGTCACGAACGACCATGCTTTCGAACCTCCCGTGTACTATAATTCATGAGAAACATGCAACTTTTTTTGTTTGTACTGAGTCCATTTCGGAATGGGACTTTTATTATGTATTCAACTTTTACTTGCTTTTTTCCTTTTATTTTCATAACTGTTTCTGCGATTTTTTTTTACTTTCTTTTGATGAAAAATCCAGAGGGTCCCCCTCCCTCGCGCCCGGGCGTTCCCCTGCTCTCGTTTCGCCCGGTTGGGCCCGCCCATTTAATCGGGATTTTGTCCCTTTCCTCCTTATGTTGAAAAATCCAGATGCTGCTAGAGGACAAGGCAATGGGCCAAGCCCATATGATCTTGGGGACCTGGGCTAGCTTTATGCCTTGGCAGTTCTTATCAGGCTCGATATACCCCAAAATACATTGAACTATTTCTCATGGAAACTAGAAAGTTGGTTCGTTGCACCTACGAACAAAAACGTAACGTACTAGTCGTACTAGTTGTACTAGTGGTAGGATGGTTAGAGAGGATGGTTGTATCCACCTCATCAGAGTTCAAATTCTAGATTTGACATTGA
Source organism: Poa pratensis (assembly GCA_947311845.1). NCBI lineage: Eukaryota > Viridiplantae > Streptophyta > Magnoliopsida > Poales > Poaceae > Poa > Poa pratensis. The sequence continues at coordinate 44,387,281 of CAMZMU010000045.1, forward strand.
TATTTTTCATTTAGGTAAAATATTCTTCCGTGCTTATAGGGTAAGGTGTGTACGTGTTCATATGGGTGTATGCGTCTGCGTTGTACCGTGTTTCGTAAAAAAAACTACTGGATATAACCCCTTTTACCAGCGTATTAGGTACTTTCCTTGGTCCTTGCTTGTTAATTAGGTTTAAGTTCACATCATTCTAATTGCACTGACGCACAGTTTGGCTCTCGGAAATATTTATTTACATGCAAAGAAAATGAATCAGACAATGCCTATGAGCAAACAACGACCCAATTGTGCACAACTCTACTATCTCTTGATTTAGCCCACACGTTGCTTTGTGTAGTATAGTAATAATGACATCAATTCCCGAGACATAGTAGTTAATTTTGTTATCATGAATTCCTTTTTTTAAAACATATGTATATTTTTTTGAGAGATAAACATATGTACTTATGCACACTCTAGAGGATTGGCAATATTTTGGCAGGGGTACTACCCTGAAAAATGCCTAGAAGGTGGGTTCGGCCAGAGAGCAGTTACCACTTATGTTTCTTGCCAATGTATTCATCTCGGGAGTTTTGATCCTGTGCGGCATGATCGTCGGCGACCAGTTCGTTCCCTAATCCCGTATGGCCTGATCATCGGTGATATACTTCGGGTTCTTTCTCTTCAAGTCCATCGCCACCCAACGATGGAGTTGGATGGCGTACTTTTGTGGTGGGTGATCGTGTATGGCGTTATTTTATGGTTCTACTCATTGGTTGGGCGTCCCACTTTAGCGGTGCTCGGCCACACGAAGCGTGATGTTGGTGCTGACCCCTCCATTGAACATCGTGAGTAGCTCTCATTGTTCTCATAGTGACAACATGAATTCATGTGTGCTTATACATACAATTTATATTAAATTTTTATACTTCTACTGGTGTTATTTTTAGCATGTTACATTATTATAAATATAATTTTGTTTGTTTGCATAGTTTAACTACATAACCGGAAATATTACTAAATATGAAACAGTGTGATTTTTTGTCTATACTAAATATCACTGAATGTTATTAAACTGTACTTGGTAACAAAAGCCGGTTGTACAATACATTTTTTCTACAAGGCATAATCTATTTTATTTATAGATATTTGTGGTAAAGATCTCTAAAGTGCACGGTCTAACAAATATCTCAATAACAGTTTCTACTATATGATTAAGTAAACATATTTATATAAACTTATAAGTATAAACTAAACCAACGATGCTACTTTTTCGTTGTTAAAATTATCTATTTTTTTTAACAAAGTGTGTATGTTAGAGTAATCACGCATAGAAATAAAATAGTGTGGATTCTAATATGTTTCTATATGTCAATTTTATTGTTTGGTATGCTCCTATGCAACGTGCATGTTATCATCTGCTGTACGCAAGTAGTCTGCAACTTTATGAAATAAAATTTGTTGCCCAGAATTAAACATGAAAATATCGTTACATAGATTTCCATAAACCTATAAATTTCACCAAAAAGAGAATAGCATGCTAACTAAACTTTGTTGTCGTCGGTCACACTGGTTTATTCTTACGTCGTAAAACCCGTGGTATCTATTTATTTCCGCAAATTAACCACTTTATTATGTTTTATTATGTTAATTAGGATACTCACTCCATCCCAAAATGTAAGACGTTCATGATTTTTCACCATATTTAATTGACGTCTTCGACTACTAATAATATTAAAGTGTGTGGATTGAGTTTGTATAAATATCATCGTTGCATCTGTCGTGTGGATTTTTTTTATTTTTTTTTACATAGGAGTGAAAATCATAGTAAAAGTTGTGTATTGTTGATTAGAAAAAGTCATCTAGGTTTTTTCAATGAGAATTAAATAGTTTATTGTCTATAATGAGTAATATTGTACTTTACCATTTTTGCCTTTCTCTTCTCGGGGTTCTGTGTGGTCATCCTTTTTACCCGGCCTATGGGCCGGCCTGAGCTTATCTCAGAATGGATGTACTTACCACATGTTGCTAGCTAATCTTTGCTCTTATGCGCCCTAATACCATAGGTCATTCTCATGCAGTACGCTTGGTTAGATATGTATATTCTTATTGCTAACTTTTGTATTGGTTTCTCATCATTATAATGGTATTTTTATTATTTCTTCTGAGTATCCTATGTTTTGGTAGTGAGAGAGATCCCCATAAAATTGCTTTGCTGGATTGTGCTTATTTGTTGATTGAGATATATGCTACTATTCAAGAAATATCATTATATCGTTATTTTTTGGGATGCTTACCGTGCGGCCGTTACATCCTATTGGGTGCTATTTTTTTCTGGTACTGGGTCCATTATGTGTTCCATTATATTTACTTCTCTACCTTTTATTCATTCCTCTTAGTGCAATCTTTTTCTTTTCTTTTGATGATAATTGCAGATGCTGCTAGAGGAGGAAGCAATGGGCTAGGAGTAGATGATCCTTGGGTGCCTGGGCTAGGTTTTTGCCTTTGAAGTTCTTGTCACGTCCGATATATTCCACAATATATTGAAGTATTCTCTCACGGAAGCTACTCCTTATGATAGTATCGTAGTTTTGAACTGGGGTTAGTTCAAAACAACGACACTTATTATGGATCGGAGCTATTTCAAAGTTGGTTAGTTTCACGTATGAACAAAAGCGTAACGTACTGCTTGTTGACGTGGAAACACACGCTCGTTGGGAGACCCCAATAGGAAGATATGATGTGGTAAGCAGCAGGTTTTCCCTTGATTACAAAACCAAGGTTGTCAGATCCAGTAGGAATTGGAAGAGCTTCAGAAAGGTGTCAGCGGCGCCGTTACCCGATCACTGACGTGGACCTGCACACACACAATCAAAGTACTTTGCCCCAACGAAACATGAATGTGTCAATCTCACCGGCTTGCTGAATACAAAGGATTAAACGTATGGTCTGGAATATGATGATGAACACAAAAGTAACAGCAGGAAGTAACGTAGAGCGTGGTGAAAACGGTGTTTGTATCGGTGTGGAATAAAGGACCGGGGTCCATAGTTCACTAGTGGTGTGTCTCCATAAGACAAATAAACATACATGTTGGGTGAACAAATTACAGCTGGGCAATTGACAAAGTGCAAACGCATGACAATGCAATATATGACAAGAACATGTTCATTGTCAGATCTATTGGGCATTACAACAATATATATAGACCGCTTACTAGCTGCATCTATGACTCATAATCCACTCACAAGATAGCTTCCGGGTCTCCCATGAGTATTAAGTTGCAAGCAATAGATTATAGCATTAAGCAAAGTGTGTAATGTAAACAAACGCATTAGACTTAACAGCAGCACCCTTAAGCTAAGCATCGGTTATTTTATCCCTAGTAGCAACAGCACATCTACAGACTTAGTTGTTTCTGTCTATCAAGCCCAGGCTTCTGGAGGCATGAACCCACTATCTAGCATAAATACCCTCTCTTGCAGTCATTAGCATCTACTTGGCCAAACCATCTACTACAACGGAGAGTATGCAGGAACATAGATAAAACATAATATAAATAGATGAACAAACTTGATCATAACTTCACAATTCATCGGATCCCAGCAAACACAACATGTAGCATTACATAAAGATGATCTTGATCATGTTAGACAGCTCACAAGATCTAAACATGATAGCACAAAGTGGAGACACTACCAACTAGTTATTGCTATGGACCCGTAGTCCCGTGGAGAACTACTCACGCATCACTCCGGAGGCAGGCATGGCGATGTAGAGCCCTCCGGTGATGATTTCCCCTCCGGCAAGGTGCCGGGAAGAACTGCAGAAACCCTCCCGAACTAGGGTTGAATACAACGGCGGCGTCGGAACTTTTCGTGGATTTTTGCTCGGGTATCTAGGGTTTCCCGAATAGATGCAATTTATACGCGAAAGGGCGGTGTCGGTGGACACCCAAGGAAGGGCGGCGGCCTAGGGGGGCGGGCCCACCCTTGGCCGCGCCGTGGGCCCGCCTGCCTCCCTCGGCTGGCCCCTGGACTTCTCCTTCTGGCTGCTGCTTCCTATCGGTCCAGAAATAAATCAGTTAAATTGGCGTCCGATTCCGAGAATATTTTCAGAATAGAGTTTATGAAACAAAAAGACAGCAGAAAACAGGAACTGGCACCGTGGCATCTTGTTAATAGGTTAGTCCCATAAAATGCATAAAAATGATATAAAGTGTAAGATAAACATGTGATAATCAATATATAGCAGGCATGGAACATAAAAAATTATAGATACGTTTTAGACGTATCACGTACTAGTAGTATGATGATCTTTGTAAGTAGTGGATGTACCCCCCCCCCCCCCCCCCCGCCCTTTCACTACCGTATTATGTACTTTCCTTGCTTGTTAGTTGGGTTTAGAGTTCATAGCATCCCCTAATTGCCTTGACACACAGTTTAGCTCTCGAAAACATTTATTTACATCCGTACAAGCAAAGAAAATGAATCAAGCTAGGCTCATGAGCAAACATCGGGCACCCGATCTCTACTATCTCTTGATTTAGCGCATTTGTAGCTTTGTGTCGTATAGTAATAATGCACATCAATCCCTAAAATATAGAAGTGAACTAGAAAGATACCCCGTGCGTTGCAGCGAGAACTATAGTATAAGAGAAAGGATATTTGATGCATGAAATGGAAAAAATACTCGGGAACATGGAGAATTTGATTAGCTACAATAGTCGAAAATCCAATTTTAATTAATATGAAATGATCGTATATTTAAATGATGTGTGAAATTGTATGGCTAAAACAATTTATAATGTGAATAACTTGCATGTATGGATGAATATTTTAATAAACATGGAATAACATGAATAAATGAATGTCTCAAGTAGTGAATGATGTGGTGATGCCATGGCTATATGAATGGCTCAGATAGTGGATGATGTGGACACCTTGCATGTAGAGATAGACTCATTGAATGAATGTTAGTGGGGTTTTGTCTTATAAGTAGTATAGATTCCATGTTATCGTGATTTTTTTGTAAACACAAGTACACATGCACACTCTCAAACCGATAATAGTATTTTGGCGGGCGCACTACCCTGACATGCGCCTAGAAGGTACGTTTGGTCAGAGAGCGGTCACCATTTACGTTTCTTGCCACTGTATTCAACTCGACGGTCTCAATCCCATGCGGCCTGATCACTGGCGACCAATTCGATACCTGGATGAACATCATGGTGACGTCCAGACGGTATACTTCAGCTTCTTTTCTTCAAATTCCACCGCCGCACAAGGCTATGTGGGGCGCGTGGCTTGGTTTAACTTTGACCAATCACGTAGCCCTGCTTAGAAATTAGTCAACTTAATTAATTCGTGCAATCTATTATGTCCATGTAGAAAGTTTCTGTCAGCTAACTCTTTGTTTTATGTTATGCTTCCCCCCCCCCCCCTCAAAACAGGTGCAACGAACATCGAAAGGAAACCCACAACAGAAAATTTGCACAAAACTGATCTTTGCAGCCAAAAGATAAAACAAAGAGGAAACCCACAATTTGAAGATCTAGATCATCACAAAATTTGCACAAAACCCACAACATCTAGATCTTTTTGTGATGATCAATCCAAACATGTTCTTGCCTCTTTGTTTTATCTTTGCAGCATGTTTGATTATCTAGATCTTCAAAATTTCATGTGCTTTTGCATCCATATATCATGTTTCTAGATCGAGAAAATCGATGGATAACAAGGGAATGAGCTGGGACCTTTCTCTCCTCACCCAGGTCTTGGAGATGGCAGCGGCATGGGTGGAGGGCGGAGCTAGGCCCCAGCCCCCAGGCAACCAGGACCATGGCCCACGGGTTAGAAGATTTCCCCCCCTACTTGTTGAGCACGTATTTGGGTGTAAATCTTCCAGTCCATCTATTCCACTCTCTACAGGCCTACTAATGCTTCAAGCACAATATCTCCGATGATTAAGATCTTAGAATTGTCTCAAATATACAGCAGGCCACAAAGCGATTGATTATTATAGAGCAAAGTTATCCATCGACCAATCTAGTGAAAATGAACTGGAAAAAAAGAAGTCATAGCTTGTTGCCTTCTATGCACAACATTTTTACTTAGCTTACTCCAGTTGTATGGACGTTCCCAACATATGCCAATCATGTTCATGGCAGCGCCTTTTCTCCAATCGTTTATGGCGTTGCCGCTGCCGCTGTTGTGAGAGTAGACACGCGGTAGCATTCTTTTGGGATATATCTATAACTAGAAGTGCTTAATTTTGGGCCGGATCGAGATAAAATCCAAGCTCCGCAATTAGGTGGAGTAACTAAAAGGACGGGAAACGCAAGGGGTATGAAGAACATGTAAACCGTTTGATAGACATCTTTGATCGTTTTGCGTGCTGCTCGTTCGCCCTAACTAGCAAAATTCATCGAAGTTTGTACCACCTGATAGGATAATTGAACAAGAGTGGTCTGTCTAAAAGAGGCGTTTTGCCTCCCTTTATTAAAAATGCATTTATAACATGTTTTGAAATATTAAAAATTTCAAAGTCAATCGCGCATAGATTTTTACATTTTGTGTGTTCACAAAATCGTCTCACGAAAAGTGGCACAATTGTGATTTATGAAAAAAACACAAAATTTGGTACGAAGATATGACTTTTCAGGCAACATTATATTTGTGTTTTTACATAGAACACAAAAATACCGCTTTTCGGTTTGTGAACACATAAATGTGAAGATGTATCTGCAAAATTTCGTTTCGGATTTTTTAACATTTCAGAATGTGTTTTTTAAATACGGGTGCATATCACGGTCGAGTTGGGCTTCCAGTTCGTTAGTGGAAGGGCCCCCGATCGAGTTCGGCCTTTTGCATCGCATCCAGTGGCCCACGCCACCCGGCGACGGCGATAGAACGGGGAAGAACACGGGCGCGCGGCGCGCCACGCGTCGCGCTCGCCGGGCGCTGCGACCTGCAACCGCGCGCCTCGACGACATCTCCGCGGGAAGCAGCGACCGATGCCTGCTCGTACGTGCACGCGCGCTTTTCGGGCTCCCTCAATATATACGCGCGACGAGCCGAGGAGGAAGAGATCACCTGCAAGAGGAGGGAGAGGCGAAGGAGAGGAGAGGTAGATCTGTCCGGTAGATCGATCGGCGTGGGAGCGATGGATGAGGAGTACGACGTGATCGTGCTGGGGACGGGGCTCAAGGAGTGCATCCTCAGCGGCCTCCTCTCCGTCGATGGCCTCAAGGTCACTCACCTGCTCTTCCTTTTCTATTTTATTTGTTCTGTCTCCCATAACATCGTACATTGGGGCACAGCGCTTTGACGCTGGATCCAAGCGCATCGATTGATTAATGGTGGAATGATAATGTCACATCAGAACCCTTTGAGCTCAACTTCTGTTCATGTTAAATTGGAAATGTGGCCTAGGTACATCGCCACTATTCACGAAGCGTATGTGTAAGATGAGAAGATCTTAGGATGGGAATTGTTTGAAGAAGAAAAAATATTGGAATTGTCATGATCTCAAATTGATGACATTGTAAAAATGAACAGACCAACGTTTTAAGAAAAAACTGTACTAATCTCGTGATAATTCACATTGTCATCTTAAAAGCTAATATTATCTTTTTGACAAAGGTTACAATGCATAACTCTGAAGTCTTTCTTTTCCTTTGTTCCCTGCGTTTGTGCAGGTTCTTCACATGGACAGGAATGATTACTACGGAGGAGAATCCACATCCCTTAATCTGGCAAAGGTATTGTAACATGACTCTTGCACTCATATTTCTGTCCCGTGCAGTTATCATCGAAAGAACACTGAACACCATCCATCGTCATGTTTTCCAAAATACAAAATAAAGGCATCTAGGTTCTCCTGAATCTGAAAGTTGTGTCTAATGTTTCATTACATTCGCTCTACAGATCTGGAAGAGATTCAAAGGCAGCGAAACTACTCCTGACCATCTGGGTGTCAGCAAGGAGTACAATGTCGATATGGTGCCCAAGGTCTGTTGGTGCCTGAAAAATATGTTCATTTCTTCTTCTTCTATCCTCCTGGTATTATGTGCAGATCACTGACAATTGTGGGTTTACAGTTCATGATGGCCAACGGTGCATTGGTCCGTGTCTTGATCCGCACCAGCGTGACAAAGTATCTCAACTTTAAGGCCGTCGATGGCAGCTTCGTGTACAACAATGGGAAGGTATGGATCTGAATATTCACATAGGAATCTCGAAAAACATAAATTATTAGGACACATTAGTCAGATTATTCAGACAACTGTTAAACATGCATACATCATATTCTGATTCACATTTCCTTCTCCAATCATGCTGCTAGATCCACAAAGTCCCTGCAACAGATGTGGAAGCCTTAAAATCTAACCTGATGGGTTTGTTTGAGAAGCGTCGCGCTAGGAAGTTCTTCATCTACGTTCAGGATTATGAGGAGGATGACCCCAAGTCACACGAAGGGCTGGATCTGCACAAGGTCACTACCAGGGAAGTCATCTCGTAAGTTGATTTCGCTTGTGTCGAATTCAGGTTGCTGCATATTCAGTTAAAAAAATGCAGAAAACCAAGTTGTATTTTGCCCTTCTAAAAAAAGTATTTTCCACCATGTCCTAACGCGAAGACTCTGATGTTTGCTTGGATCAGCAAATATGGACTGGAAGATGACACAGTTGACTTCATCGGTCATGCATTAGCACTTCACAGGGATGATAACTATCTGGATGAGCCTGCGATTGACACTGTCAAGAGAATGAAGGTATTATATTTTTTATTAGTATCGCACAACCATGCATTGCTGAATTCTGTATGTATCTAGGAGTAGTGGTCCAAGATCGTGAGCCAACTATTTTTTGCTTAAAACACTGGAAGATAGATTACAAAAAGGGCCTGCACTGTACACCTTAATAAGATCATGGGTGACTGAATGGAGTTGCTATTAGCGACCATGTAATTGGGCAACTGAGAACTTAACAATGAAATAACTGTACCTTTTCGGCAGTTTTTCCTTCCCTTGCTGTTACTGTCTTTTGGGTCGTCTCATTTCTGTGGTCCTTGTTCATTCAGTACGATTAAGAGACTATCACATTAGGTTAAGCACATGCACAATAAAACGACCTTCAAAATTGAATATATTATTATGCTAGTTTTAGTAACTTGTGTTCTTGACCCCACATAGCTGCTTTATAATTATATAAATGATTCATCACGTTTCTCTGATAATGTGATGTTCTTCTAGCCTTCGGGGTTTAAGTCCTGGGCCAAAATATGCATAATCTGGTCATCATAAGATATCATATATATGTGTTGTTCTTTCTAGTTTGGTGTCACTGTTTCTGGCCTGAGAATTTATATATTTGAAAACTTCCACATGAATTGGCAGATAATTTCCATATATAAAATATAATTATCTCTCATGTCACATGGATTTGTTTTAAGTTAAAAATTTACAACGTGGCTGAAACAGAAGACATGACAGATAATTCTACAAACAAATAGAAGAAGCAATTTGTGGAGGAAAATACATAATCAAAATCTGACCCTCATATTGTTTTTTCGTAGCTCTACTCGGAATCATTGGCGCGTTTCCAAGGTGGATCACCTTATATCTACCCTTTGTATGGACTAGGAGAGCTCCCTCAGGTATGGCTATGTTAATCTACCAGAAGCTGGTACATGTTTCAGCTCTTATTACAACTGAAACCGACAATGTTGTGTCAGGCCTTTGCTCGTCTGAGCGCTGTTTATGGCGGCACATACATGCTCAATAAACCAGAATGCAAGGTAACTGAATATTTTTCAGACAGTTCACCCTACAACAATACTCCAATGCTACTTTCTTGATCTTCAGTCAAACATGCTTAAATTTAGCAACTATTTGCAGGTTGAGTTTGATGAGAGTGGTAAAGCATTTGGTGTGACTTCCGAAGGGGAGACCGCGAAATGCAAAAAAGTTGTTTGTGACCCCTCGTACTTGCCTGACAAGGTATAAATACCTTGTGACTTGAAGCAGTACATTTCAGGTTAAGGTTTGTGTTAGTATACGACCTTGATATCTTCAAACAACGAACAGGTGAAGAAGGTCGGAAGGGTGGCGCGTGCGATATGCATAATGAAGCATCCGATTCCCGATACCAAGGATTCTCACTCGGTGCAGATCATCCTCCCAAAGAAACAGCTGAAACGCAAGTCAGACATGTAAGTAATTAAAAAGAAAAACAGTGAGTTCAAAGACAGTATTAATTAGATAGGGGGTACTTTTTAGTTACTTCTTGCAGTGATGATTGCCTTACAATATGTAGCTATCCTGCTTAGTTAAAGCGTAAGTACCTTGCACAATTATTTTGCAGGTATGTGTTCTGTTGCTCGTACGCTCACAACGTTGCGCCGAAAGGCAAATTCATCGCCTTCGTATCGACTGAAGCTGAGACCGACAAGCCTGAGATCGAGCTGAAACCCGGGATCGATCTTCTTGGCCCCGTGGAGGAGACGTTCTTCGACATCTACGACCGATACGAACCTGCTAATACCCCTGAGGAGGACAGCTGTTTCGTGACAAACGTAAGTTCAGGTCTTACCATAGTTTCTTCACTTGACAAACACTGCTGGTGTGTTCTTAAGTACTCGGTCTTTTACAGAGCTACGACGCGACCACCCATTTTGAGACGACGGTGAAGGATGTGCTCACCTTGTACAGCAAGATCACTGGAAAGGTAATTGTATTCCACCAAATTTATCTTTATCTTAAAACGTGAAATTTTAAATACCAAACTAGACTATTATAAGACCAAAGAAACGTATGGCTAGTAATTTAACAATTTGCACTGTTACAACCGCAGGAGCTTGATCTTTCTGTGGATCTGAATGCTGCCAGTGCTGCTGAACCTGAAGCTGCCTAAACATCTGTTACTAGTAGACACTTCTTCATTTTCGTTTCTTTATTCATTTATTCATGCACAGATGGATCTGTTGTGTCCAATCCATTTCCACCTTTTGGGATTCAATTTGTCCATTCAGAGACAAACAACTGTGTGACGGATTTATATATACACATATAATAATCTTCGCATGTCTTCACTAGTGAGAGTGTGGAGTAGAAATTCCATTGTTAAATCTTTTGAGCCATTTGTGAGCAGATCTCATGTATCACTGAACATGTTGAGAGCCGTGCTCATGTACCTATTGTACGGATGACACTAGGATAAAATAAGTGCAGCACGGTGTTGCTGTCTCTGCACGCTCCCAACTTTTTCATGAGCATGCAGCAGAACCAAAAAAATTTTGCACAGCGCTGAAGGGATCCTAGCTAATCCGGTGGATACACAACAGAGAGAATGATAGCCTGGTCGATGGCCTAATAATTTCCCATGTTACTCATAGTAGTTAACTAAAAAACCTGTCTAATAAACAACTTTATCCAGGCAAGACAGAAAATGGCTTCAAGGAAAGAAAGCAAATCATCACCAATGTCTAACGACCTTTATCTCGTTGCTAGTCGTACAACACAATCATGGATCAAATCATTCCATTTTTACCACACTAGCATCTTGAGGCGGCACCCATGTCCTTGTAGGATCCTTTTCTGTTAGGGTCAGAAAAGCGGCAGCGCAAATTGGTACACCTTTCGTAGGTTAGGTGAAAAGTTAATTTGGTGCTTCAAGAAGCGGCTAGCTAGCTACTGATTTTGATTACAATTAGGAGGCACACCGAGAAAGCAAGTGTAGTACTACTAGTACTGAAGAACCAAGGATAGTGTCGTTTGCTCATTGTCGTAGCCTCGGAACTGAATCTATAATTCTATATGCAGCGTTGTTTGCCAAGTACTCCATCCGTTTCAAATTAGATGACTTCCATTTGTCTACATACGTATGTATTTATACTTGTAACATGTCTAGATATACCCATATTTAGACAAATAAAAGTCATCTAATTTGGAACAGAGGAAGAATGCGTTTGACCTGTTGAGCTAGAGAGAGAGCGAGTAACTTTTGCTTGCACGAAACGTATCATGTCGCTGCCAGTAGTAACTAACGCCGTAGCTTTCACTCAGTTAAATATAAAATTTTCTGTCTTGTCTTGATTCATTCCTAAATGAGTGAATCAAGGCATTAAAATATGTCCGAATACGTACGAATGAGGATAGAAACAGAAAGAATAGAAAATCTTATGTTTTCAAACCGAGGGAGTAGAAACTACCGTCGACACTATTGCTTTGTACGTGCCTCTAGGCTCTAGCAGACATCGAGCTCGCATTATGTCGCCCACAATGTTACCCATCGACCGGCGTACTCATCAAGGTTACTTGTGTGATGTTTCCAAGGTAGTCTCTCCAACTTATCGGTCAACAAGTGTTTGTCATAAATAAATCTTACAGAAATCATAGGTAGGCATATACAATGAAGAAATCTTATAGAAATCACATATTGATCCGGGAGAGATGCTTAAGCATGTGCTTAGGCGCGGCGCAACGTTAAGCCCCTATATTAAAAAAATCAACCTATGATATATGCAATACCAGCACAAGTACATCTCGCTTCGTGCAATCGTGCCCTCGTGTCTCGAACACGTCACGATCTTTTTGTGACACTAGAGGCTGGGGCACCCCTCGAGGCGCCTCCTCGCCGGTCCTTGGCGTCCCAATCAATTAGGAACAAGAGAATGCCTTGACATAAAGCAATTGGGTCAAGCATGCCACACATATAGCTTGCATTCTAAAATCAATTATGGCTAATGTAAGAATACTGTGTTGTTGAACTATATATATGCTTATGTGATGTGTATGCTATTGTTCTAGCCAATTGAAGGATCCATATAGAGAAAACATTAATTATAATAGTGTTATACAGATATCAAGCTATGAACCTTGGAATGGGAACAAGATACAAAAACAAACTGCTTCTCAAATCTATTAATTAGAAAAGTATGAATATCTGTTATTGCTTTAGATCAATGCCATCATTGAATTTGCAAATTTAAATTGCAGGAGCACATGTAAGGACAAAAATATGAAGTAGCATACTTATGCTACAATGAATAAATAAACTATTAGAAGTGGCCAACAAATTACTTGAAGTGTTTGTGTTACTAAATTTACATGAATAAGAACAGTAAATATAGCAACCTGCCAATATTCATCAGCTCGTCCACCTCATCCTTGATCTAATCTAGTCCCTATAGTACCAGATCAGCTGCTTCTCGAAAAAGTATACTACAACACCATCGGAAAAGAAGGATAACCTGCGCCAACTCTAGCATGGGCAACGCACCTTCCTGAGGTTGTTGTAGGAGAGACCAGACATGGAGAAAAACTTGTGCCGATGGCCAGCGCGCCAATACCCCATCCCGGCAGCCGAGCCAAGCCATTCATCCATAAGAGCATCTCCCCTCGCGGCGCCCAAATGGGCTCCCAAAGGCCGTCCGGACATGCCATTTGGGCGCTGTCCGGACAAGGTGCGCCATTTGGGCGCCCGCGTTCCCCACTCGCGGCGCCCAAAAGGGCGCCCCAAAAGGTTTTTTACATGAATTTCAATATTTTGTGAAAGGAAAAATCAAACATACATAAATATGTAATAGTTCAAATACAATATTTAATAGTTCAAATATATAAAATAAAGTTCAAACGTCTTCCTCTTCCTCCTCTGCCGCTGCCATGCCCCGGCGTGCCCACAAATGCTCCGCTAGATCAGATTGGAGTGCATTATGAGTATTTTCAACACAAATTTCCAAATGCATTGAGATATAATCAGCGAAATCTGCCGGCACGTTGTGATCAACCTGTGCATGAGGACCCTCAAAGTCATATGGCATATGATCATGCACTGGATTATAGCGCTCACTCTCGATGATCATGTTGTGCAGGATGACACAACAATTCATCACCTCCCACATTTGCTCATTGGACGATGTCAGAGCAGGATACCGAACGATAGCAAACATTTGCTGCAGCACTCCAAATGCCCGCTCGACATCCTTCCTGGAGCCTCCCCGTTTTGGGACGACATTGGCTTCCTCGTCGGCTTGAAGTTGGAGAAGACAACTGAGAATTGCTATATTCTCATCTTCCTCCGCGGCGATGGCGTCTTCTTCTTCCAACAGCATCGCGGCCATCATCTCGTCGTCGCTATCCATCTGCAATACAACGCGGCCATTGATCAACGACCGGTCGCCGCTAGCATCAATAATTCAGTCAAAAACCAGGCGAACCTTTCGCCGAACACCTTGCAGGCAGGGCGGGTCGCGGAGAGACCGCCGGGGACGGCTGTATCGAATACAGCGGCGGAGAGATCGCCGTGCCCGGAACCGAAGACCGTCGAGGAGAGGAAGCAAGCGGCGGCGCCGGCGTCCAGGCTTGGGTGGAGCCGGCAGGCGGGGGGCGGCGGCGTCAAGCAAAGTGGGGCGACTGGGGCGACGATGAAAGACGGGGGATAAAATCAGGCGAGAAAACGACGAGACATAGTCCGTGTCTCACTGCCAGGCGTGGCCCGCACGTCGGGAGCCGACGTGGCGTCGCGTTTCCTTCCGTCCGGGGCCGCCCCAAGCCTCCCCAAGTTGAGGGCGTGGGCTGGGCGTGCCGGACACAAAACTGGGCCGCGCCAGACCCAATTCACGTTTGGGCGCCGCGAGTGGGGGCGATTTTGTGTCCGGCACGCCCCAAATGCGTTTGGGCGACTGTTTGGGCGCCGCGAGTGGAGATGCTCTAAAACAATGGAATTAAATCTCTGAAACTAAGGAAGGCACACTGAACATAAGAGGAAAATAAAAGAAGATGGAGCACAGTAAGTAAATCCACTACAACTGAACTGAAGCTATGAAGGAAATCCACTTCTATTTACGGTAGAGCAGTCTAACACATATCATGAAAAATTTTATTCATAGAAATCAGATCTAAAACCGGTAGCACACATCTATGTTGTTCCAACTCCTTTGCCAACAGTTTGCCCACTGTCGGCCCAGTGAAATCCAGGGTGTGCTGGGCCTGTCCTCTACGGCCCTCGACACTTGATGGCCAATTTTCGTTAAGGACCAAGCCTACGGCTTGGAGAGCCTCGCGAGGCGAATTGCCTCGCGAGGGCTTTGAGGCAGCAGAGGCCTGCGGAGGCCCTCTTCACTGCTGCCCCCTCTTCAATGTAATCTCCCCTGGAGAGAGGTCAACGCCGAATTCTCTACAGGGCATCCAAGCCCTCGTGGGGATCGCTTCGCTGCAAAGCAACCTCTGCAGAGCGCACATGGGCTCTGCAGCGGCCGCAGAGTGACGCGCGCCTCTGCGCGCGGTGACGACGACGCCGCAGTTGCCATTTTGGTGATTAAAGGGTCAACAAAGCTGCGCCATCCGCACCGGACTACAAGGATTTCCTCTTTGGTGATAAGGGGACCGGCCGGCGCTACGCTCCACGGCCAACGTCACCGTGGGCACCCCCACGTTCCTCTGCGGCCCCAGCTGGCCGTCCTGCATGGACGGTGGTTACTCTGCCACAGGCATCAGCTTTACGCCCATGGACCGCGTCCATGGACAGCTGGGCTGCGGTGCACCACGCTCCACCTTCTGCCGCCACGTGATAGCCCTACCATAGCGCAAGCGCAGGGAGGAGCCGGGGCGCCTATAAAAGGAGGAGGAGCAGCACCGTAGCAAAGGATCGCATTCTCATTCCAGCTAGCCACTTACGCGCAAGGAAGAAGAAGACCACGCTTCCCTTCCTGTGTACACCATTGCCAAAAGAGAGCCCTCGGCAAGCTCATTGTACTGTAACCTCTACAAGCAGTGCAATACAGACAAGCAGGAGTAGCGGTGTTACCTCCACACGAGGGCCGTGAACCTGGGTACGGGCTGGTGTTCATCTCTGTCGTGATGTCCCTCCTTGCTCGACGAGCACCGTCGCCGTGCAGGTTGAGGGTTGTTTGACCAACGTGTTCAGCCCCTTACACGAACTCTCTTCGTGAGCTTGACTATCCCTGTTTCGTGGGAGTCATTCTCCGACAATTGGCGCGCCAGGTAGGGGGCTGAGGCGCGTCTTCAACCTTCACGACCTCTGCACCATGGCGGACACTCGCGCAGCTCGCGCCACCCGGCGGGCGTCAGGCAGGGCACCACCGAGCCCGCTGCCAACACCACCAACCCTCGCGGCCGTCCCCGTGCCAGCCGTGCCACGGGGCGCAACACCGCTGAACCGCGTGTGGAGCACCCCGAGGACGACGACGGCCACCACGACGACCGCTTCGACGAAGACGTCGACCACGGGCACGGCGAGGACGCTGAGTCCTCGCATCCGTCCCAGCGCCACAGCGCCTCCACTCTTGGGCGTCCAGCGCCCAGCCCAAACACCGCGCTGCTCATGGCCGCGGAGCTCTTCCGCTACCGCCCCACAGCTGAGGCGCACGACAACTGGCTCGGCCGCCTCCAGCACCTCGTCGACATTGCGGCGGCACCGCGCGCAGCTCCGCGGCGTCGCGCTCTCTGGTGCACCACAACTCCGGACGCGCAGGAACCACCGCGCATGGCGCACCTCCGCCGCCGCCTCCGCCAGGTCCGCCTCCAGCTGCGGCGCACAAGGCCGCATCCCACGCGTCTTCGCCGCGCGATTGCCAAATCGTGCAGCGGACACCCCCAGACGCGCGGGTGGAAATGGAGCGCCAGAAGGACCTCCAGAAGCGCATCGTCGAGGAAATCGGCCAAGCAGGGCGACAGAACCGCCGTGCTCTTCAGGGTGGCATCGCCTCGTACGCCACAGGATGCGCGGCCTTCACCCGCAACCTGCGTCGCGTCGTCTGGCCACAGAAGTTCAGGCCTGACCTACCCAAGGGCTACGACGGCACGAACAACCCCATCGAGTTCTTGCAGCTCTACACCACCTCCATCCAAGCTGCGGGGGGAGACGACAAGGTCATGGCCAACTGGTTCTCCCACGCTCTCAAGGATTCCGCCTTGTCGTGGCTCCTGAACCTTCCCGAGGATTCCATTGACTCGTGGGAGGAGCTCTGCCAGCAGTTCGTTGCAACTTCAAGGGCACGTACGAGCGCGCCCTCACCTACAACGACCTGCGAGCTGTGCGCCAGAAGCCTGGCGAGACCCTCCGCAGGTACATCCAGCGCTTCAGCCAAGTCCGCAACAAATCCCGAACATCCCGGACTCGCACGTCATTGCGGCCTTCAGAGAGGGCGTCACCAACCACAGGATGCTCGAGAAGCTCGGCATCCATGATACCCTCTCCTCCGTGGTGAAGCTCTTCGACATCGCAGACAAGTGCGCCAAGGCAGAAGAAGGGCTCCTCTTCGTCAAGGTGGGCTCGACAGACGACCCTGTCGAGGGATCCAAGACCCAGAAGAGGCGTGACGAGACAAAGCGCAAGCCTACCGCAGTCCTGGCAGCTGAACCCGACGCCAAGCATGTTCGCGAGGACTCCCGAGGCTGGCGAGAAAAAGGTGGACAACCGCCCGTTCTGCATCTACCACAACAGGCGCGGCCATGCGACGGAGAACTGCTATGACCTCAAGCAGCTGAGCAAGAAGCGTGAGCAAGAAGAAGGCAGCGGTGGCCGCGGCAGAGGCCGTGGTTACCGCAAAGGTGGACGCAAGGGCAACTTCCAGAGGCCCAGGGAACTCAGGCGAATGCCGCCGAGAAAAACAACAATCTCCCGACGAAGAGCCTGGAGGCTACCAGGCCCCCAAGGGTGCCATGGCATGCATCCTCGGCGGATCCCAGGCGCCCAAGTCGAACAACCAGTTCAAGCAGTTCGCTCGCGAGCTCAACGCAGCGCTTCCCGGGGTCGAGACGTCCCGCCCCCTCAAGTGGTCCCAGTACACCATCGCCTTCGACGCCAAAGATCACCCCAAGTCTACCAAGACTGTGGGCACCCTCCCGTTGGTGTGCACCCCCACCATCAACAACATCGCCGTCGGCAAGACGCTCATTGATGGGGGTGCAGGCCTGAACGTCATCTCTGTCGAGACCTTCGAGACGCTTCAAGTGCCCTACGAGTGGCTCATGCCCTCCAGGCCCTTCACCGGGGTCACCAGCGGCTCAATCTCGCCTCTGGGGCAAGTGAGGCTCGCGGTCACCTTTGGCACGCAGGAGAACTACCGCACCGAGCTAATTGACTTCGACGTCGCGCACATTGGCCTGCCCTACAACGCCATCCTCGGCTACCCCGCCCTCGCGAAGTTCATGGCCGTCACGCACCACGCCTACAACATGGTCAAGATCCCTGGCAGCGGTGGCACCATCACCATACGTGGTCACGTACAGGACGCCACGCGCGCTGTCGAGATCGCCTACAAGGCCGCTGCCATGGCATTCCCCGCTGACGAGGACATGGAGCCTCTCGAGAGGCCCAAGAAGAAGAAGCAGTGTTCACTCAAGAGCAAGCATCTACAAAGAAGGTGTCGCTGAGCACCAGCGGCTCGGGGGCTGAGGGCTCGGGGGCTAGCGTCACCATAGGCGCTGGCTTGCCTCCCAAATAGGAAAGCGCGCTCGTCGCCTTCCTTCGGGCAAATTCTGACATGTTCGCATGGACTCCGTCAGAAATGTCCGGTGTACCAAGGGAGGTGATCGAGCACCACTTAGCCGTGTGTCCAGACGCACGCCCTGTAAAGCAGAAAGCGCGGAAACAAGCCCCCGAGAAGCAAGCGTTCATCATCAAAGAAGTAGAGAAGCTGAAAGCAGCAGACATCATTCGAGAAGTTGCCCACCCCACTTGGCTCTCCAACGGTGTGGTTGTCCCAAAACCCAATGGAGGAGGCCGGCTCTGCATCGACTACACAGACGTAAACAAGGCCTGCCCCAAGGATCCATACCCCATGCCAAGGATAGACCAGATTGTGGACTCCACCGCCGGCTGTGATCTCCTCTGTTTCCTGGATGCCTTCTCAGGCTACCACCAGATCAAAATGGCCAAGGAAGACGAGGAGAAAACAGCATTTCTCACCCCTTGTGGTGTGTATTGCTACACTTGCATGCCCTTTGGCCTGAAAAATGCCGGCGCCACCTTCCAGAGGCTCATGAGGATCGCCTTGGGGGCTCAGATGGGAAGAAATGCAGAAGCTTATGTCGACGACATCGTGGTCAAGTCTCGCGAGGGAGACACTCTCTTGAAGGATCTCGAGGAAACCTTTGCCAGCCTGCGCAAGGTGAACATCAAGTTAAACCCCGCCAAGTGCGTCTTCGGGGTGCCTTCAGGCAAGCTCCTCGGGTTCCTCGTGTCCCACCGCGGCATAGAAGCAAACCCTGACAAGATCAAGGCTATAGAAGACATGCAGCCACCTCGCCGCCTCAAGGACATGCAGCGCCTAGCAGGATGCATGGCCAGCTTAGGCCGCTTCATCTCCAAGTTCGGCGAGAGAGCCTTGCCATTTTTCAAGATCATGAAGAAATCCGGCACCTTCAAGTGGACTCCAGAGGCCGACAAAGCATTTGAGGACTTGAAGAAATACTTGGCTAGCTCACCAGTCATGGTAGCCCCCAGGGCGGGAGCATCTGAAGCTGTACCTAGCAGCCACTCCACAAACTGCAAGCGCCGTCCTGGTGGTGGAAAGAGAAGAGCCAGTTCTCCCCAAGAAAAGCACTGCCACACCAAGTCCAGAACCTCCCGACGAGGGAACAGTCTCTCCAGACCCAGTGCCAGACCCACAGCCTCAAGTCGAGTCCACCACGAGCACCCCTGCCGAGGCTCCTCCACAGGCAAACCTCGCCAAAGGTCCTGAGGAGCCTCTCGAGGGAGCCGACGCTGCCGCACCATCAACGACCCTCGTCGAGCATCCAGTCTACTTCGTCAGTACTGTACTGCGAGATGCTCGCGAGCGGTACCCAGTGCAGCAGAAGCTCCTCCTCGCGCTCTCATCGCCTCCAGGAAGCTGCGCCACTACTTCCAGGGCCACCCCATCACGGTGGTCACGTCCTTCCCCCTGGAGCAATCCTGCGCAACCCCAACGCCACTGACCGCGTCGCAGGATGGAACATCGAGCTGCAACCATTCAACTTGCGCTTCGACACCACAAGAGTCATAAAAGGGAGAGCGCTGGCGGATTTCGTCGCCGAGTGGACAGACCCAACTCCTGAAGAGCCTCGCGAAGAAGAAACCGCGTCATCGGGATACAATGCCAAGCCACTGGACCATGCACTTCGATGGAGCTTTCGCCTGCCGCAATGGTGGGGCTGGCGTTGTCTGACCTCACCAAAAGGTGACAAGCTCTACTACGCCATCCAGCTGTGCTTCACAATAGACAAGATCTCCAACAACATCGCCGAGTACGAGGCCTCCTCGCCGGGCTCAGAGCCGCAATCGCCCTTGGCGTCAAGCACTTACTCATAAAGGGTGATTCCCAGCTCCTGGTTAACTTCTCCAACAAGAGCTACACGCCTAAAGACGACCACATGGCCGCCTACCTTGAAGAGGTCCGCAAGCTCGAGAAGCACTTCAGGGCATGGAGCTCATGCACATCCCGCGAAAGGAGAACCAGGAGGCAGATGACATCGCCAAGCGAGCATCACGAAGGCAGGCCCAGCCGGCCGGCGTCTTTGAAGAGAGACTCTCCAAGGCGTCCATAAAGCAGCCACAAGAAGCAGCAGCCACAAGCACAGACGAAGTACTCCCACCACCTCCTGTAGGTGGGGCACCCAACTGCGGTCCATCCTCAGGGGAGCGTCTGCTGCTGGCTATGGTGCATCAAGAGACAGGCTGGGTTGACGAACTCAAAGACTACCTGCTGAAGGGAGTCCTCCCGAAGAAGACGCGGAGGCGGAACGAGTGGCTCGACAAGCCAAGTCATACTACATCCTCGAGGGAGACCTGTACCGCAAGCGCCCAAATGGAATTGCACTCAAGTGCGTCCCCCCCGAGGAAGGCCGCATGCTGATCAGAGACATTCACAGTGGAGAGTGTGGCCACCATTCCTCTGCACGCACCCTGGCAGGCAAGGTCTTCAGGAGCGGTTTCTACTGGCCCCAAGTGCTTCAAGATGCCACCACCATCGTCCAGTCTTGCGATGCGTGCCAATTCCACGCCAAGCAAGTCCATCAGCCTGCACTGGGACTCCAAA
Source organism: Poa pratensis (assembly GCA_947311845.1). Taxonomy (NCBI): domain Eukaryota; kingdom Viridiplantae; phylum Streptophyta; class Magnoliopsida; order Poales; family Poaceae; genus Poa; species Poa pratensis. The sequence continues at coordinate 44,408,301 of CAMZMU010000045.1, forward strand.
CCATCCCGCTCTCGTGGCCTTTCGCGGTCTGGGGGCTAGACATCTTGGGACCCTTCCCGAGATCGCAAGGGGGCTACCGTTCCTCTTCGTGGCAGTCGACAAGTTCACCAAGTGGGCAGAGGTTGAAGCAGTGCGCAGCATACCGGCCAGGGCAGCAGTAAAATTCATCAGAGGCCTGGTCTGCCGTTTGGTGTGCCTAATCGCATCATCACCGACAATGGCTCACAATTCACCAGCGGCATCTTCAGGGCCTACTGCGAGAGCCTCGGCACCAAGCTCTGCTTCGCCTCGGTGGCTCACCCACAGAGCAACGGCCAAGCCGAGCGAGCAAATGCTGAGGTCCTCAAGGGCCTCAAGACAAGAAGCTTCAATCGCCTGAAGGGCTACGGCAAGGGCTGGATAGACGAACTCCCGTCCGTGCTCTGGTCCATCCGCACGAACCCCACGAAGCCCACTGGTGAGACGCCATTTGCCCTCGTGTATGGAGCTGAAGCAGTCCTCCCCACAGAGATCAAGCATGGATCCGCACGGGTCCTTGCCTTCAACGAGGACGATCAAGCAGACCTCCACAGCGACGACCTGCTGCTCCTTGACGGGTTGCGCCGCCGTGCCGCCCTCAGGGCAGCCAAGTACCAGCAAGACCTGCGACGCTACCACAGCCGCCACATACGTCCGCGCACTCTCGAGACAGGCGACCTCGTCCTCAGGAGAATCCTCTCCAGGGAAGGTCTCCACAAGCTCTCGCCATGTGGGAAGGCCCCTACAGGGTCTCACACATCGCCAGGCCTGGCGCGGTACGCCTCGAAACGGAGGACGGCATCCCGGTCAAGAATCCATGGAACATCGCGCATCTACGCAAGTTCTACCCGTGATCATAGTCACGCCAGACATTTTTTGTCTCTAGAGGGAAGCACACAACTTCACCTCCAAGCTTCACAAAAGCTTCTCCTCCCGAGGGCCAGCCCCTCTGAGCTCTCCTGATAACGTGCCGCCGCAGGCCGTGAAGAGTCTCAGCCACTGAATGTGGTCCCCATGCCTCGACATGGAAAACTTTATCTTGGTAACACCAAGTGTAATGAACCAATTCGTTTCTCAATGAAACATTGCGCTGAGGCGCCGCTATGTAATATTTTGGTGGTGAGTTTTTACTTTTCATCATCTTAGTTCATTTCGCGCTCATATTCTTCCCCATGCGCACCTCGCGAGCGGGGGCTGAGTACGGTGACTGTGCCTCAAGAGCACCCCAACAGCACCGCAAAATCCAAAGGATCCGAGCTCTAACACGTGAGCACGCTCTCACGCCTGTTACCTCCCAAAGAGCTCTGGCCTATGGGCTTGCTCCCAAACACGCCACCTCACCAAAGGACCTTGGTACTTACTCTCCTCGCGAGATACTCATGAGGAAGCCTATAAGCGCGCATGAGTGTTTACTACCATGTGCTTGCTTTGGGTTTGCCTCTCTAACCAATACAGGGAACAAGAGTCCTCCCCAAGGTCGAGAAGCCACGCTCCGACCCTAGAGGGAGCGCACCATCAGGGAAACCAACTCAGGGAACCAACGCCCTCTACGAGGCCAAAGTCTCGCCAAGCTAAGTCTAGCGCTCGCGCCCCTCAGGAGTTTTTTCCTCCCTCTCACGAGCACCTGTCGTCCCTCGAGCGGGTTTTTTCTCTCTCACACTCCATGGACTGCTTGTGCGTCAAAGGGGGGCCCTCGAGCACCGCGACTCGAGAGCCCTTACCTCTCCAAGCCTTAAACACCCCCCGGCCTTGCCGAGTCACGCTCCGGCATACCGCAGCGGCGGTGTCATAGCGCAAAGAGATGGGTCCTGACGACGTAGAGCGAAGAAAGACATGGAACAGGGATAAAAGGCCCATCGAGGGACACACACATAATAGCGTACGATCAAAGTGTCTTACAAGCCAGAATGGATTAAAACAAGTCTTAAAACAAAGATAATTGCGCCTCAAGCGCGTCTGTTGCAGGAGCGGCCTAGGCAGGGGCATCGCCGTCATGATCCTCCTCAGCCTCCTCTTCAGCTGCGGCTTCAGCCCTTCCTCCTCCTCAGCGGCCTGCTCCGTCTCGACCCTCTTGAAGCGGTCGACGTAATCGTTGACCTCCTCCCGAACCAAGTTGGAGAGGTCCTGAGCTTGGTCCGCCTCGACAGGCTCGGTCACCGACTCGAAGTCGAAGCTGGGGTAAAGGCGCTGGAGGTTGGCGAAGACGCGGTCGATCGCCACCGTCAGGAGCTTGCGGCACTCTTCATCGACAACGTCGCCAAGCTCCGCCACAGGCCCTCGAGCGCGGAGAAGAGCTGGTCGAAGTAGGCGAGGTACGCCGCAGCATCGGCATTCCCATGGACGGGAACCGCAGGGGCGTCCACTCCCAGGTTCGCCGCAAGGGAGTTCCCCCGAGCCACCAAGGACTTGAACATGCGCTCCCGCTGCTGCGTCAAGACCTGTGCCGCCTGCACGTGATGCTCAGCCTCCTCAGCACGCTCCACGACAGGGCCCACCTGAGCGGTCAACTCCTTCATATCAGCCATCAAGGAGCAAGGTTCTGCTCCGCGCGCGTCCGGGCCTCCGCAGCGGCCTGGAGGCGGAGTCGAATCGCTTCTTCTGGGCCTCAAGATCCCTGATGCGAGCCTCAAGCTCGTTGCGTCTCTTCATGAAGCGATCCTCTTGCTTCTTGGCCTTCTCCGCGAAATCTTTCCTGCAGTTGTCGCGAAAGAGCTTCTCCTTCGTCGCAGACTCCTCCGCCATCTTCTCCTCCTTTTTGCGAAGGTTCTCGTTGGTCTGCGCGAGGCGCTTCTGGTAGAACTCCTCGTCTTGGGTAACCTTGTTCTCGCGGGCTTCCAGGTGCTCCCGCTGCGCGGATTGATCCTTCTCGATCTGTTCAACCTGTTCCTCGCGCTTGCGCGCCTCGGTCTCGCGGGCGTCGAGCTCAACTCCGCGCTGCACGATCAGGTCTTCGCGATGCGCAGGTTCTCACGGAATTTCTCCAAGCTCTGCCGCACATTCTCCGACTCGGCAACGATCCCCGCCTCGCGATCTAGAAGCTCTTTGTGCTTGGCGGAGACCGCCGCTTCACGCGCCGCCAGCTCCTGGTGTTTGGCCTCGGTCTCCGCCTCGAGAGCCTCGCGCCTAGCACCCAGGTCCGCAAGGGTCTCCTCAACTTCGCGAACCACGCTGATGCGGATCTCCTCAGCGGAGCGCAGCGCTGCCTCGCGTTGCGCCTGGGCAGCTTCGTTCTTCCGGCGGCAGCTCTCCACGGTCTCATGAAGACAAGCCCAGCCCCGCGCAAGCTCGGCGTCCTCCTCCGCCCTGGAGCGATCCTCCTCAGCGAGCTGGGCCTCAAGCCCGTCGAGAATTTCCCTCGCCGAGCGGAGGACAGCCCCACGGCGAGCTGCAACTGGGCGCCGCCCCCGCAGGACTAAGGCCCATGGCTCGCCGGAAGGCCTGGAAACGCCGGCGCCTGCCGAGGATCCCGGAGCGTCGTGCCTTGGGCTCTGAGTGGCCTCGAGGCGCGCCTGGGGGCTCTGGTGCGAGCCTCCCTCTTCGTCCACACAAGGGGCCTTCTGGGGGCTCTGATGAGAGCCCCCCGCCTCCCGCACTGGAGGCCTTCTGGGGGCTCGAGGCGCACTCACCATCAACCCCACCATTTTTCTGCCCCTGAGGAGCACTCTCCTCTCCCCCAGGGACAGGGTTGGCCTTCTCCGCTGAGGCCGCCTCCCAGCGGCCTCAGAGCCCACGTGGCCTCTCCAAGGCTCGTGCTCGGTGGGGGCGATGACGCGGCGGCCTCCTCCATCTCGACGTCAGCGCGCGCTTCCGCGGACGCTTCCGTCTCCGCCGCACGATCATTCGCCGGCGGCGTGGACCTCGCCGCATCCGCCTCCGGCGCCCCTCCTGCCGCACAGGAGAGGCGTCAGGCTGCATAGGCGGTGGCATCGTCACCTCTGCCTCCTCCTCCTCCTTCTCCTCGTGGCGCTCCTCTGCCTCAGGAGGCGGTGCCGCAGCCTCGGGAGAAGAGGCAGTGCCCTCGGGAGGCACCTCGTCGGCTGTACACGCTGCAGACGCCGCTGCAGCGCTGGGGATCTCTCCAAGCCTCCGGATTCCCGTTTTGGCACCTCGGGGCGCCTGGAGAGGCAAAAGCTCAAAAACTCCTCGAGGAGTCTACACAAGAATAAGATCAAACAGAAAAGGGAGTCAGCCCTTACCCAGATGTCTTGGCGCGGGAATCGACCCACACCGTGTTTGACGACCGCCACGGCCTCGGCGGCGCGACACCGCACCGGACCCCTCTAGAGCAGCCTCGGCTTTCCTCTTGAGAGAAGAGCCCGCTGGACTCCTGGCGGCCCTGTCATGAATGGCCTTGGAGCGGGGCTCGCAGTGGCCTGATGAAGCTCCGTCATCATCGCTCTCCTCTTGTCCCTCACACGCTGCGAGGGAGCGACCACGAACTGGCCGCTGCTGCCTGAGGAGACCCGTGGGTCTCAACTTCAGGCGCCGCACTCTTCGAGGTGCTCGAGTTCTCCGCCGAAGAGGCAGGGCCTCCCGAGGCGCCGCTTGCGCCTGCGTCGGATTCCACAGGCGTTTCCGTCGTCTCCTCGTCGCCCTCAGCTAGCGCCCCCTGCGCCGCAGACTCTGGATCCTCGCGAGGCCCCACATGCCCCTTAGGCACCAGGCCCCACTGGTCGAACTTCGGCATTGTCTGCACGAGCGAGACGCGACGCCCGAGATCGATCCTGTGGAGCGGGACTGCCTTATCGTGGGCTTGGGGATGTCTGGAGACGTGAAGAGAGTCTCCATGATGGTGTGCACCTCCTGCTGCGTGAAGAGGGTTGCGCTCAGGCGCATTTTGTCCCTCTGGTTGGAATACAGCCACATCGCGTCCGCGTGCCTCTGGAGCGGAGCAATGCGACGCTTCACGAAGTCCTTGGCAACCATCTGCCCGGTGAGGCCTGCCTCGCGGAGGTCCCTCAAGCGCCTTACCACGGGGCCGAGTGTGGCGCCCTTGAGCGCTTTTGAAGACCAGCTCGCCCTCTTCGTCGGAGGCGCTTCAGGCAGTTCGAAGAAGGCGCTCCGGCTCCCGAACTTCATGAGGAACCAGCGCTTGCGGAAGTCCTCCACCTTCTTCGTCACTGGTCACAATGTTCTCGCCGTTCCGCGCGATGGGGATGTAGGTGCCCTTCATGCCATCGGTGATGCGGAAGGACACGCACCCGACCGCTCCTTGTTCGCCGTGAACCGGAGCGCATAGAAGCTGCGGAAGAGGTCCACCGAGGGCGGAATGCCGATGTATGCCTCGCAGAGGTAGGCGAAGATGGCGAGGACAAGGATGGAGTTAGGATGGAGATGAAGAACCTGGATCTGGTAGCGCTCCAGAACCGCCAGGAAGAAATCGGAGAAAGGAGGCACGAGCCCGGCGAATAGGGTGTGCATGAAGATGGGGTAGAAGCCGCCGAAGGAGTTGTCCGCCGTCTTAAGCACCGTAGCGCCGTGCTCGTTGGTCGCCGAAGCTGCCATGTGACGCACCTTCTCCAGCTGCGCTTTCTTCTTGAAGCGGAAACCGGTCAGAGCCGGCTCGAAGTCTCCGACCTGCTGCATCGCGGCAGGCTCGCCGCCCTGCACCACTGCCTTGCCTTTCGAGGCCGCGGAGGCTTTCTTGGGCGCCATTGCAGCGGGTTGCAAAGGAGGAGCGCCGGAGACACAGAAGCGCAGAGGTCAAGAGCGAGGAGACGGGCGCGCAAATGATGCAGTAACTGCTGCCTGAACCGGCGCTGCAGGCTTTATTCCCCTCAGAGCAGTTACCGAGACGTGGTGGGTCCCCCCACTACGCCCATCATCTCCGAGGAGAACGTGTCGTCGCGGCGTAACTGCCCTACACGTGTCTCAGGCCGGCCGGACACTTTGGGCCCATGACGATTCGCCTGCGTCCATTGGACTACATCGTGCCCATCATGGGCCCGGGGGCTACTGTCGGCCCAGTGAAATCCAAGGTGTGCTGGGCCTGTCCTCTACGGCCCTCGACACTTGATGGCCAATTTTCGTTAAGGACCAAGCCTACGGCTTGGAGAGCCTCGCGAGGCGAATTGCCTCGCGAGGGCTTTGAAGGCAGCAGGGGCCTGCGGAGGCCCTCTTCACTGCTGCCCCCTCTTCAATGTAATCTCCCCTGGAGAGAGGTCAACGCCGAATTCTCTACAGGGCATCCAAGCCCTCGTGGGGATCGCTTCGCTGCAAAGCAACCTCTGCAGAGCGCACATGGGCTCTGCAACGGCCGCAGAGTGACGCGCGCCTCTGCGCGCGGTGACGACGATGCCGCAGTTGCCATTTTGGTGATTAAAGGAGTCAACAAAGCTGCGCCATCCGCACCGGACTACAAAGATTTCCTCTTTGGTGATAAGGGGACCGGCCGGCGCTACGCTCCACGGCCAACGTCACCGTGGGCACCCCCACGTTCCTCTGCGGCCCCAGCTGGCCGTCCTGCATGGACGGTGGTTACTCTGCCATAGGCATCAGCTTTACGCCCATGGACCGCGTCCATGGACAGCTGGGCTGCGGTGCACCACGCTCCACCTTCTGCCGCCACGTGATAGCCCTACCATAGCGCAAGCGCAGGGAGGAAGCCCAGGGCGCCTATAAAAGGAGGAGGAGCAGCACCGTAGCAAAGGATCGCATTCTCATTCTAGCCTAGCCACTTACGCGCAAGGAAGAAGAAGACCACGGCTTCCCTTCCTCGTGCACACCATTGCCAAAAGAGAGCCCTCGGCAAGCTCATTGTACTGTAACCTCTATAAGCAGTGCAATACAGACAAGCAGGAGTAGCGGTGTTACCTCCACACGAGGGCCGTGAACCTGGGTACGGGCTGGTGTTCATCTCTGTCGTGATGTCCCTCCTCATGCTCGACGAGCACCGTCGCCGTGCAGGTTGAGGGTTGTTTGACCAACGTGTTCAGCCTCTTACATGAAACTCTTCGTGAGCTTGACTATCCCTGTTTCGTGGGAGTCACTCTCCGACACCCACTAACTCCTACCCCAACATACCAAGGTCAACCTGTTTAGTATGCTGCACAAGTTCATGTTGTTTGTTCAAACAGTACCATAAATAAATAAGCCAAGCGTGCAACAGATCTGCATGCCATCACCAAAACACACCACACTCACTGTAATGTCCAAGTACTACTGTACCCAATCTTATGCAATTAGTAAACATTCTTTGAATCCAATAATGTGGATGTCAGGACATTTCCCATATAAGATCAGCACTGTAAATAGTAAGCAAAAAATCCCCAAACAATCTTAATTTGTATACACCAAGGCCCACAAAAATAGTGATATGTGATACATCAGGGTATACGATACCACACATTCTCACTATGAAATAACTTGATGACACCGTGTTCAACTTTATACAAGAATGCATACATTGTCAGTACACATGTATTAGGACAAAACCTCAAATAAATGAAGCTGCTAACTGACCTGAGCATAAGTGTTCTTGCCCAATTGTATAAGAGTCTTGTGATGATGACAATGAGCAAAACGTTGAAGCCTATATGAGCAGCTCCTGTTAGACAGAGGCTAGGGTTGGGAACAGTGCTCGATACCTAATAGGGTTCGACCGTTATGTATTTATATGTTGTATATAATACATAGTATAGGAGTTCGTATACAATACGTACAACAGGAGCTACTATATACATAGTCTAACACCCTCCCTCAATCTTAACTATGTCCTGAAACACTAAGGAGGTTAAGATTGCGTCGACATCCTTCGAAAGAAGGTAAGAGCAAGGGCTTAGTAAAAATATCAGCAAGCTGATCCTTAGAAGACACAAACTTGACCTGAAGTAGCTTTTGTGCAACACGTTCCCTCACAAAATGATAGTCAACTTCGATGTGTTTTGTTCGGGCATGAAATACTGGATTTGATGAAAGATATGTAGCACCAATGTTGTCACACCAAAGGACAGGCGGTTGAGCTTGAGAGATCTTCAACTCTCGAAGTAAGGACTGCACCCAGATGATCTCAGCTGTGGCATTGACAACTGCTTTGTATTCAACTTCAGTACTACTCCGAGACACTGTAGCTTGCTTGCGAGCTTGCCAAGCGATCAAGTTAGGACCAAAGAACACTGCATATCCCCCTGGATCGCCGATCATCAGGATTACCAGCCCAATCTGCATCAGAAAAGGCTGAGAGCATGCCAGAAGGTGCAGGCTGTAGACGTAGACCATATGAAGAAGTGTGACGAATATAGCGCAGAATGCGCTTAACAGCTGACCAATGAGGATCACGTGGCGTATGAAGATACTGGCACACAGATTAACGGCAAATGATATGTCTGGTCTAGTAATGAGCAGGTACTGGAGACCACCAACAATGCTACGGTACTCAGTGGCGTCATCAGAAGAGAGCAAGTCTCCATCAAGAGCTGACAGTTGGCGAGTGGTAGACATGGGAGTAGTAGCAGCCTTGCACTGCAACATACCCGCACGGCGTAACAGATCCTGAGAGTACTTCTGCAGAGTAAGAGTCAAACCACTGTCAGAATGAGTAATCTCAATGCCCAGAAAATAATGCAGTTTACCCAGATCCTTGACAGCAAAATCAGCACCCAGAGAAAGAACTAGTCGATCAGCGGCAGTGACCAAAGAACTGACAAGGATGATATCATCAACATAGACCAGAAGATACATAGTCACCTCAGGTCGCTGGAGAATAAACAGGGACGTGTCAGCTGTAGATGGTGTAAACCCATGCGCACGAAGAGCAGCGCTAAGTCGTGCATGCCATGCACGAGGGGCCTGCTTGAGACCATAGAGTGCCTTAACAAGGCGACATAGATGATGTGGCTGAGCAGGATCAACAAAACCTGGTGGCTGACGCATATATACCTTTTCTTCCAGAACTCCATGAAGAAAGGCATTCTGAACATCCAGCTGACGAAGTGACCAACCTCGAGTAACAGCCAATGAAAGTAGAAGGCGAATAGTGGTGGGCTTAACAACAGGACTAAATGTATCCTCATAATCAAGACCATACCGTTGTTTGAAGCCTTTATCAACTAATCGTGCCTTGTACCTTTCAATGGAGCCGTCAGCATGTTTCTTCACCTTGAACACCCATTTGGAGTCATAATGTTGACACCAGACGGAGGCGTGACCAGGCACCAAGTATTATTGTTCTGAAGAGCCTGAATCTCCTGCTCCATAGCAGCTCGCCAGTGTGGAATACCAAGTGCTGCCTGAAAGTGTCGTGGTTCAGCTGTAGGATCAGCCTCGGCATGAGCAACACAGGACGCAAGCCATGCGACAGTGCCATCTTTGCGGTCAAGAGGATGAAAGATGCACTCTGACTACGCGTATGAGGACGCCGTATCACGGGTGCAGGTGTTGGAGAAGACATCGACGCAGGTGGCGAAGAAGACCGAGAGGAGCCGACGTCGGGCGAGGCACACGACGATGGAGGCACGCTCGCTGGCGAGCGCACTGGCTCCGTAGATGCCGATGTTGGGCCTGGAGTGACCGTCGATGACGGGCCGGGCGTGGACGGCCCACGCGGAGTGGACTCGCGCGGAGCGGAGCTGGGAGAGGCTGCTGGCTCGGGCGCGCGTGGAGCGGAGCTGGGAGAGGCTACTGGCTTGGGCGATGCTGGGCCCGGGTGCGGAGACGGCGCACGCACGGCTGCACCAGGCAAGGAGGACTCAGCCGATGGACGTGCATGGGGCATGCACGTTCGATCGTCATCAGGCAGATCCGACGCAGCAGTAACGTCAGGCGTAGCAGCGATATTTGGTGCATCTGGCACCACAACATCGTCTAGAAGCTCAAGTCGAGCACCTCGTCCAGTTCCTGCACCATGGTTAGGCAACAACATAGGCGAATATGCAGCATCTACAAATTGATCAGGCAATACTGGAAAAGAGTGCAACGAGGTAGTGGTGGTGTCTGTAGGTGGTGGTAGTGTGGAAAACGGGACAACAGTCTCATCAAACACAACATCACGGGATATATAAACACGATTCGACGGAACGTGAAGACACTTGTAACCCTTGTGGAGAGGACTATACCCGAGAAACACACATTTTTTAGAACGATGCTCAAGTTTATGGCTATTGTACGGACAAAGGTGTGGCCAACAAGCACAAACGAACACTTTGAGAAAGGAGTAATCTGGAGTTTCATGAAGCAAAACTTCTAGTGGAGATTTCTTATGAAGTAGTCGTGTGGGAAGCCTGTTTATGAGAAAACAAGCGGTAACAAAAGCATCACTCCAAAAACGAAATGGTACAGAGGCATGTGCAAATCTGATGTGTTCCATGTCTTATTAAGCGTAAATCTGATGTGTTCCATGTCTTCATGCAATTCCAAGCACATGTTGAGCGTTTACTTAATCACAAAATTGTTAATGTTCAATCTGATTGGGGTGAATATCGCAATCTTAATACATTCTTTCAGAAACTTGGTATCTCGCATCATGTGTCTTGTCCTCATACACATCAGCGGAATGGTGCAGCTGACCGCAAGCATCGTCACATAGTTGAAACTGGTTTAACACTTCTTGCACATGCTCTGATACCATGTTACACAGAGGCTAGGGTTGGGAACAGTGCTCGATACCCAATAGGGTTCGGCCGTTATGTATTTATGTTGTATAGAATACAGAGTACATGAGTTCGTATACAATACGTACAACAGGAGCTACTATATACATAGTCTAACAGCTCCGAAGCACAGATCAGAAAACCGTTGATGCCTATGAGGGGCTATGAAGCACAGCTATATTTCACCAATAATGCACGATGAAGCCCATGTAGAAGATAACAAAACTACTGGAGAAACACATTTACAAACTGTAGACTGTGATCCAAAGTTCTAACTTCTAGGAATGATAATATTTATTTATCATAAATTCTAATTGCAGACAACAAAAATGATGTTTCAGTGTTCTGGATTGCAGAAGATACGAATGCCCCTCTCAAAAGGGTGATTAAAAACAAGTACAAGAACAAGGATCTTGTACTTGTTTTTACGGAGGTGTGTTTAACTGGATCTCCATTGTGTTTCAGTTCCCCTTCTCTCAGCACCTCCTTGACAGTTGTCGGGTCATTCACAGAACCATCAACAACTCAAATCTAGTCTGCATGAGAAACAGTTCTCTTAGGAGAAGGCTTCGAATGTATCATCACATATCAGCTAACAACATGCATGAAAAAATCACATACTCATCAGCTCACGTGTCTATCTCGCTAGCCCTAAATTAGGAATTACTCAAGCCCATAGTAGAGGAAAACGATTTTTAGAAAGGTGATTTCCCATTAGGATTACGAAATGTGCTTCAAAACATCAGCACATCGCACAACTACATTAGATAGGTCCACCGAGTTAGCACAAGAACACAACATAAGCCCTTCCGAACATCAGCTGGAAGTTTTGAGCCATTTGTTTAGAGCATTAGTTCTATTTTTGGCAGAACAAAAAAAGTAATCATCACATTTCGGCTTCGATTTAAATCATCTGCTCCAGCATATGCCAAATTTGGATATAGAGAAATACATATATTAATTAGCCTACTGCTACTACTACGAAGTAACTGCAAGCTGAGCACCTATATTGTGCAAAACGTGTCGCATGATCATGGCAGCATGCCAGTTTTTTATAAACAAGAGATTTTACAAAATGGAATCTGAAGGCATGGTTCTTATCCTAGTCATAGTTTCTATCTAAGGAGTTATTTCAAGAGGCATTCCTTTATATTTGATCACCAAAGAAGGGCGAAATGGTGAACGTCCAGCTAGTTTCAGCTGCTTTGGACATCATGAGAACAAATCCAGGCACATGAGATTTATCAGCTGTTTGTCGCGACATGATTTATCAGCTAGTTTCAGCTGTTTGTCCAGCTAGTGATTTTCGGCTTTCGATGTTGCATATGGTATTTTGACATTTTACAAGGCCCTGTGTAATTTGTTGCAAACACACAAGCGCCATGTCGTGGGTTACCTGGATGTTTGTCTATAAAGTTGTGTTTCATATGGCCTCTACGCTGCCAATGCATGATGGAGTTTATCAGCTGTTTGTCGCGACATGATTTATTGCATATACTAACTCTGTTTTGAATATAAGACATTTGTTATTAAGTAGCAGAGGTAGTACATATTTTCTGCCTGAGTGCATGTAAAAATGTTGCAAAAGGGGGTTTTACGCTGAAAGGATCAGAACTCTAAGGATTGTGATGTTAAATTACAACTCTGGGGCGGTTTATTTTCCCCGTTTGAGCCGGCTCACGCCTGACATTTTCCTACACAACATACATAAGCGCAAAGCGTCAGGTATCGGGTTCTAGTTCTCAACTCTACCTTAATGACTAGCCGGGGTGGCGTCTCCCCCGGTCTTGTTATTTATAATCAAAAATAGTGAGAACAGGCCAGAGGCTCAGTGGCAAAGGTAGCAGTGGCTAAACCTAGCAACCAGAGTTCGAATCCCGTCGAGAGCGAATTTCTGGAATTCTCACATTCTTCTATAAAATTAAGTCACCAAGGCTAGTCCTATTTGGTCTCTTTTTTTTTATATAAAAATAGCTACGGGCCTTATAATAAACCGAAAGGGGTGGAGTAGGAACATTGGCAGGTTCGCGCGCATATCCTGTTGCCTGTCTGAAGTTTTTTTTAGAGGCTGTCTGAAGCATTATAGTCGTACTCCTAATTGCATCGCTAAGTAAAGGAGCAGAACCACTTTGCACTCTGCATCAGCCGAGAAGCAAGTCGCTCGCAATAATCGTTCAGGGCTACACCGCTGCTGCTGCTTCACCGCTACCTCCACCAGCCAGCTAAGCCCAGCGACCGAGCCCTTTTCACATATCCTGAACATCTGCCCCAAAGACCTCCTAAAAGGAATGTACTACCATTGATCATTGGAAAAGCTATATGTAACAGTAGCTAGCTTGAGATGTTTCCAGTTATCTAATTTTTCTCCATACATATTCTCAGAACTACCCACAGCCTGTAGAGTTTATATTGTCAAAAATGTATGACCAAACAGTCCTGGAATCTACACGCCTTCTCTTGCTGTCCCACATTTGGCAGCAGCATAGATTTCCACATTCACCAGAAAACACAAAACGTTGCAAGTTCATCATATATGGTACATCAGCTATTACAAATGTCTCAGTAAAATTGTAACAAACACTGCAGCCGTCCATTGCATCACTTGAGATTTTTGTAACTAAGGATTTAATAAATGTTGCGCTGAGGTAAAAAGATAGTCAATTTCATCATCTTGTATAAATTTTAACTGGAATATTGTGGATGCTACATCAGCTCAAGACGGCGGTACTGGATGTCTATTTATAATAGTATTATGATTTTATGGAATCCGTGTCAAAGCAAAGAGCCAAAGATAGCTTGTGCTTCTGGTCTCACTTATAGTTCTTGAGGTTCCCAATTTTGACCTAGTTGTTACAACAAAATTGGCATGGATCTATGTGTTGATTGGTAGCAGATTTATAGATTGCAGCGCATTACCAAAATAGCCGGTGTCATTTCTGAAATTAACATCCGTGTTCTTGCCCTCATACTTGACAGACCTCCTTCATATATTCTCATATCTTCCTAGAGATCTGAACTTTATCGAGCACACAAGCAATATTGGTTGGAAGGAGTAAGGATATTTTTCTGTGTGTTTCTTAGCATCTGATATATTCTGTAATCTTTATCATGATTCTTTGGTTGCATGTGCAGGCATCAAATGGCAAGACCAATCATTGTAGATCCAGCATTGCAGATCTCAAACAAAACTGAGGTTGTGACAACAAAGGAGAAAAGAAGCTTGCCTTCAGCTTTCAAAATATTTGTAGGTATTGTCTCATGCTTGTTTTGCACTTAACACGGTCCGAATATTCTGCTCTAATTGAATATGAATATATAACACTCAGCTATTCTTATCTGCCTTCTGTTCACAATAATCTCTTGACCACAACTAGATTTCCTCATTTCCATGAATATTGCTATGTACGTAGAACTATGACATTACTATATTCACGGTGGTCATAATAGTGCTCTTGAGGCTGTCGATCCAAACTTATTCAATGGAGTGAAGTAGTTCTGCATAGAAGGTATTGTAATCAGAGATATAAAGGATTCTTATGCAAACTATTTTTAAAAGATTATTACACAGAGATTGAGCTACAAAAATTCATCAACCATATGCCTGCTCTGTCGTCAACTGAGACAAGTAGCAACCACTTGAGCTATTGGATAAAATACATTTGGGGGCTATATCCACATTTTGTTGTACCTTATGAAGGTATATACTAGCCAGGATCTTAAGAATGCTTCCCACAATACCAAGGGAAAATGATTTCTATAATGAGAAGTATACTAATGTCAAGCTGATGCCAAGTACACTTGGCTTCTGCACAACACAACATCAAGAGCCAGTCAAGATATCGAGGATGAACACAGTCAAGTTATTACAAACAAAGAAACACGAAGCAATGCCTGTTTCTTTGTTTGGAAAAGCGCACCACTGAATTTAGGTCACCCTGTGTTGCCGCTCCAACTTGCCGAGTCGGCACTGCCTTACCTCCTAGCTAGTCTTGACACTGCCGAACGGCGAACACAAAACAAATGTCCATGCGCTTGAACATTACACGCCTTGGACCACTAGTGCACAAAATCTGTGGGATGCGTCTGAAAAAGGCTTTCAGGGTTCTTTGAAGTCCATTCGTAAGCCATGGTGTCTCTAGAACAACAAGCTGATCAGGGGAAGAAGACACAGCCGTAAAGGCCAGATCGCCAGGATAGACACGTATGCACCATGTAGTCAGGATATAGAATCTCCGACACCATCCATGGCGTAGGCATCCCGCTGACTGCCACAATCAAGCCATGGGGGAGCCGGACATTGCCTCCCACTCCCGCATAGCAGCAATCGCCAGACTGGACTGCCAGATCAGGCTGCCGCCCGATCCATTGCACCCAGCCGTCTAAAAGCCCAACGTCGCCCTGCACCGCAGCACATCCACCTCTGGCACACGCAGCTGTCATCCCGCCTCGCCTCCAGCAGCAATGACCGTGCTCCGGCGCTAGTCCTTCACACTGCCGCCCAAGGGTGAGACCTCGCCGTCCACTATGCTTGTTTTGCTCACCCGCTCTCCGGTGGCAGTGGGTGGGGAGGACTAGTGGGGGCAGCGGCTAGGGTCCTGCCCGAGCTGCCAGGTTGGAAGGACTGCGGGTGCTGCTATTACCACACTTAGGCTCAAAGTGCAAAAGGGAATATGTGGTAGCACAACATTTGATATTTCCACTTGACATAAAGGTCATATATACCACTAATGGGTCAATCTGACAGAAAAGACTTACAAGTGTTATTCACCATAACTTGGAGCCTGTGGCGATGTTAAAACACAGCTCAGTGCGGCGTGCTACTAAACAAATATCCCTTTGCAGAATTATGTATATTTTCCTTGATGAAGCAACCATTCTCTTGAAGATGAAACTGACACATAGGTCTATATGTTGACAGCCAAATGCAGACTCTTTGTTATCGTGTCAATTTTATCTCTAACCAATGACCTTATTCTCCGGATGCAGGTTCGTCATGGGTAATATTGAGCCGATCATTCCTGGAGTTCTGCATATTGGGATGGGACAACCTTTCTCGCACACTGCTCATGTATTTCACCAACTTTCTGTCGTCCTCAGAGGGATACTTCCACACAGTGATCTGCAACTCAAAGTACTACCAGAACACTACCGTTAACAATGATCTCCGTTTCATGGCATGGGATAACCCCCCTCGGACACACCCTATTAACCTGACGACTGAGTACTTCAAGGCAATGGCGAGCAGCGGGTCACCGTTCGCGCACTCTTTCACATATGACGATCCAGTCCTGGATATGATTGATACCCAGCTGTTGAATCGAGCGCCTGACCACTTCACACCAGGTGGATGGTGCTTGGGTAGCCAGGTAGGTGGCAAAGACCCTTGTAGCTTGTTTGGAAGGTCATTCGTTCTCAGGCCGATGAAAGGCTCGGGGAAGCTAGAGAAGTTGTTGTTGAAACTTTTGGAACCTGACAATTTCAGGCATAAACAGTGTATATAACACTCTTGGTACATGTAGCCAGCTTTTAGTATTTTTGTAGCGTTCGGCAGCAAAAATGTTCTTGAGGTGGTTCTGGTTGCTGTGGCGGTAGGACACAGCGTGTTTGTTGTATACTTGCAACTGGAAGCTCGAAGAGCGACTGAAATCATACATGCACACACATGCACGTCCAATCTCCCTCATGAATGTGCATATGCGAGAACTTCGGTTTACGGTACCTGAAAATGTTGTAAACATATCCAAAATTTTCTTTCTTGACGCGGTATGCAGGAAGCTAGTGACGTCAATTCATCAAGCCTTCAAGTGACAGCCTACAGGCTCAACGACTCCAATGGTCGACCAATATACATAGACAGACCAGTACGTGCTGATGCTCGTTGCCATGCTTGGACGCTACAAAAGGGAGTGTGCCTCCCCTTTCTCCATAAAATCACAAGCAGATTATGGAGAAAATTGCAAAAAAAAAAAAACCACAACAAATAAGTCAAAAATCTAGAAACCCGCCCGCATTGCGGGAATTCACACTCGCATCAATTAGAAGTACGATTTGGACCCATTATCCAAAAAATTACAAAGTAACTCTTACAACTAAGAATTGCAATGTAATCTTTTGGATACATCTTCTCCATGGTATCAATCTTTACAAGACAAAATACTAACAAGATGTCAGTCGTTCATCACGAGCTTGATATTTTGGAAACCCCCTTGAGTCGCCCATCCAAAAGGATGGGGTGAACGGATCGGGGATGATCCACTAAAGTGCAATCCGTCCAATCAGTGGAGGATCTAGCATAAAATTAGTGGGGGTGCCAAGCTTAAACCTTCCCTATTATACTCCCTCCGTTCGGAAAAGGATGTCACAAAAATGAACTATAGATAGACCATTTTTGTGACATCCTTTTTCGAACGGAGGGAGTAGTTAACATTTAGCAACAATTAGTCCAAATACTAGTAGCATTTAGGAGAATTAGTCCAAAAAATAGTAGCTAAATAAATTTATATTTATATTTAGGGGTGCCATGGCACCCCACGGGATACGCCCTTGCGTCCAACCACAAAATCTTCGCTACAAAAAAATATTCCAACTCTGCAAGAATCAAACCAATGGAAACAACATGATACAATAATATAAACTCACAAGGTCTTAAATAAGCGGATCATGAGGACAAATTTGTCTAACTCCATGACAGCGTATACAAAACTAGAGTAATTTTATTTAAAAACACCACTACCACCACTATGGACGGCTACGGCAGGTGCTTCCAACAGCTTCGGGTGGTGCTATCACGAGCGTCGACGATTGTTGCGACGCCCAGGCACCGATGCTACATACCGGCGGTGCCGCTACTACCGACGGTGCTACTCAGAGCTACATAGGAGGCAGGGCCGGTCCTGATATCTCGAGGGCCCGGGCGAAACAAAACCCAGGGGCCCTATAGATAAAAATAATATACATGTATATATGAAGTCATACAATACACTCTTGAAGCGCACACAAAAGCTAATTGATATCAAATGATGTATACAATTTTGTTTTGAATTTTTCTCCTAGCATTACTACATGAAACGATAGTATGTCAATATCAATCAGTGCGGCCTCCTCTCAGCGACTCGGTTTCTTGGTTCTTAACGTGACCGCGTGAGAGCCGATGATAGTTGTCAGATGAAAAATCTCTACTATATAATATAGCTAACGGTGTCTGGTACGTCGCCACACTTTTGCACAAAACCCCTTAACAGATCGCAAATCAGCCCGCAGTCCATGGACTATACAGATTCTCGTTCTTTTCACTGGAATATATCACATCGTTCTCCTCTGCTCACGCACGGGAACTCCGCCGCCGCTCCCTGCCACCCCACGCCCCATCGGCGCCCTCCCCCTCCCTGCCCTCCAGACTTAGTTCCCGCTCCCCAACTGCACCGGCGACCGTCCCCGCTTCTCCCGCCCACCATCAGCAGTCAGCACCCCTCCCGAGATCCCCCACACCGCCGGCGCCGTCCTCTCCCTTGAGTCCGGCGACGGTTCTGGCAAGATGGTTTCCGTCCTGCCCTACCTGTCCTTCCATGTCGCCGCCGTTTTTTAGAGGGACATGAACTCCCACGGAACCAAGTGCGATTGGGAGAGGAATAGGGGATTCAGGCTGGTACGGCACTGAAGGGGAACAAAAGCGTCCTCCATGACGGAGGCGTCAGGCACAAGAGCAAGGAGAAGGTCGACATCTGAGTGGCCACATCTGCGGGAGGGCATGCGTCTGGTGCTAGCGCTGCTTGCGGCCAAGGCGATGGAGGCGTTCTGCAGCAACAAGTACAACTTCCACTTACATAAGCTGGGCATGCAGATCAGGGGGTAATCAAACCAGCGACTAAGTCAGCGGACGTGACATACAAGTACCTAGCGTCCTTACTGCAATCTGCATATCGCTCAAATTTATGTTAAACGATGGTCCTGTACAATGGCTCTATAGATTGCAAACTCTTGGTTTCTTGGATTTTTTATAGAAGCACTTTAAATGGATACATTTGGTATGAAAGAAGCTTTTATCTCAATTTATCATCACTGTCCTCGAAATTTCTATTTACATGGGTATTTGGTATATTTTTCACAATCTCATGATTTCTTTTCCGCGAAATAAGAATTTGATGTTCAATGGTGCCATCTAGCCTTCTCTTAGTACTTTCTCACGGTGCCCTGGGAGTGTTCTATTCTACTTAATTGCACGACAAGGTGTGAGGTAATCGCTTCACCAGCTCTGAATTATCCTTGAAGGTTTTCTCTGTTAAATGGGATGACTTGAACCAAGAGAACCAAGACTTTATACATGTTTTACCTACTATGTCAGTTATTTTTTATACAATGAAATTTAAAGACATAATATTGGAAAATAAGTGGTACTCCCTCCGATCCGTAATATGTGTCGGGATTTGTATACGTTTTTGTACTATGGTAGTACAATCTGCCCGTCAAATTTATCGGACCGGAGGTAGTAACTTTTTATTTGTCTTTTTCACAAAAGGCTGGTGTATATATGTATAATGGAATTGTAAGAGATCATGGATTTGGCCAATATATATTTAAGGGTCAATTTGATGTCACTATCAAATATTTGTACCCGTTGCAACGCACGGGCACTTTGCTAGTTAGAGTAGTATCTTGCCATGGTCTTGTTCCGCTTATGCCAACGAAATCAACCCGTAAAGGAAAATAAATAAAGTCGATTTAATTATTTTGAGTCGATCCCGTGTTGTATACATGGATCGGTCTTCTCCCGCTGGTGTCAAATTCTTTTTTTTAATCAACCGCACACACCCCACCTAATCTTTTCATAGGCATCTAAGAGAAAAAAAACCAAGCTAATCATAAAGAAAAGCCCAAGTCTAAGATAGTGAAAAGCCCAAGTTAACGGAAGGAGGAAAGGTCCAACTTCCAACTTAACGCTTCGCATGGCATCGTCGTCTCCCCCGGCGCACCACAGAAAAACTTCCAACCTGCTCTCATGGTGTCGTAAAAATAAGCTTGTCTTCCACTGCGTCGGGATTTCGGGGCCCCTGGATTCGGAGGCCCGGGGCGGCCGCCCCTCCAGCCCCCCCTCAGGACCGGGCCTGATAGGAGGACGCCGGTGCTACCAGCGGCGGTTGTGGGTGCTGCAAAAAGCACTCAATGTTGCTTCAATCGGCCGTCACCGAAGCTTCAAACGCCTGTCGCCGGAGCTGCAAGCGGCCACCACCGGAGCTCCAGTGGAGCTGCGAGGCCAAGCGCCAATGCTCCGAGCGTGGCGTGGCGGAGCTGTGAGGCCCAAGCGCCGATGCTACGAGCAGTGCGCGTAGGAGCTACATACGGCGGGTGCCGGTGCTATCAGCGATGCGCCTTGGAACTACATACGGCGGGAGCCGTGCTACCAGCGGTGCGCCTTGAAGCTACATATGGAGGGTGCCCGTGCTACATTGGTGACGCTGCAACGGTCATCTTCTCCGGCGACAGCCGTGTCTTGCAGAGGAAAGACGCCGACACACAGCTTTTGCGAAGCCATAAGGGGCGTGTGTGGGCGACTATGCTGCATCAAGGTTGCTCGCCGGCGACGGTCAGTTCATGGCCGAGCTTCGACGGTGCCATGTAGTTCATGTGTGAGGCGCCGGGAGATTCTGCTAGGAACGCCTCCGTCGACCGCATCAGGGCGAAGGCCACGCACCGTTGAGGCCGTTTTAGGGGGGATCGGTGGGGGAATTGCTTTTGTGCAGCAGCCCGTAGGCAGATGGCTTCGTTTTTTCTGATCATGTGGACGACGGAAGAAACTCATCTAATGGTTGCGCTCGATCCATTCGGACGGCGCAGGATGCAGAGGATCGTCGTGAGCTTAAAATTTCATTTATAGACAATAAAAAGGAAAAACTATACTTACTCCGTTCACTTTTATAAGACATGGTACACATTTTAGTTAGGTATATATACATAATGTCTAGATACACTCATTTTTATATGTACGTAGATCAAACTAAAATATCTGCCATGCCTTATAAAAGTAAATGGAGAGAGTAGTATAATAGAAAATGAAATGAAACAAGTTCTACTATAATTACTTGCAATGTGTTTGGATAATAGCCCTACTTATACAACGCAAATATGGAGAGTGGAGTTGGTTGATTTGTATTATTTCTTTGTCAGTTGTTCCACCGGCTGTGAATATTACTGTTGACAACAATTCACACAAGGATTCCCCAATCCGCCCAATTGCCGTTCGATTTGGTTACATGATGAGTTTATGAGTATCCATCTCATGATCTTGCACTCATATCTTTAATTCACTTTTTCTCCCGACAAGCATAGAGAACAGTGGCTATTCAAGCAGATATACATCAAACCGATATAATATTAGCTCACTCCTAGCTGCAGAGTACTGTCACTAACGACTAAGCAGCGGGATTAGTGTTGCAGAAGCACATTGTACACCTGACTTATGGGCGTCCGCTTTCCTTCTTAATTTTCTTTGTTTGCTTCTTGTCTTAGGCCACAACGCGCTTCTTCTTCGCCATGCGCTCGAACTCCTCCTTGCTCAGCCAACCTTCCTCGTTCTCCTTCTTTATTTTCTTATTAATAACTTGTTTCTTGTCCTCGGGCTTGCGCTTCTCGGCATCCGGCAACATGCGCTTCTCCTTCGCCGTGCGCTTGATCTCTTCCTCGTTTTCTTTCTTTATTTTCTTTATTTGCTTCTTGTCTTCGGACTTGCACTTCTTGGCATACTGGACCATGCTCTTGATCTCCTTCTTGCTCAGCCCACCCCTGTCGATGGTGACGCTGTTCTTGTTTCCAGTTGTCAGGTCCATCACCGTCACCTTCATGATGCCGTTCGCTTCGACTTCATAGGTAATTTTGAGCCATGCCATGCCAGCCAGCGCTGGGGGCACACAGATCGTGACCTCGCCTAGGAGGTTGTTGTCCTTTGTCCACTCCCCTTCACCCTCGTACACTCGGAAATACACGCTGGTCTGGTAGTCGAATGTGGTTGTGTAAGGCCCCTCCCTCGTGACAGGGATGGTGGTGTTCTTGGGTATCAGCACGCTCATGAGACCTGGCTCTACCTCGACCCCGAGCGACCGCGGCGTGACGTCAAGAAGGAGCAAGTCTTGCACCTTCTGGTTGCCCTCGCCACTGAGGCTGGCAGCCTGTATAGCAGCGCCATAGGCCACAGCCTCGTCAGGGTTGATGCTCTTGCATAACTTCTTCCCGTTGAAGAAATCAAGGAGCAGCTGCTGAATCTTGGGGATTCTGGTCGAGCCGCCCACAAGTACGACATCGTGGATTTGAAACTTCTCCATATTGGCGTCCCGGAGGCACTTCTCGACGTGTTCAATGCACTTGCAGAAGAGGTCCGCGTTCAGCTCCTCAAACCGGGCGCGGGTGATGGACCCGTAGAAGTCAATGCCGTCGTGGAGCGAGTCGATCTCAATTTTTGCCTGTGCCGTGGAAGTTAGCATCCTCTTCGCCCTCTCGCAAGCCGTCCTGAGCCGCATGAGCGCCCTCGGGTTGCTTCTGATGTTACTACTGTGTCTCCTAAGGAAATCCTGCACGAAGTGTTCCACCATCCGACAGTTGAGATCTTCCCCGCCAAGGTGGGTGTCACCGGCCGTGGCCTTGACCACAAAGTTTCCCTTGTCAATATTGATAACAGAGACATCCAAAGTACCACCCCCGGGCACTCGCTCCCGTGCTGCCCCAGGGCGGCACCGGGGCGCCCCAAACCCTAGCCGCCGGCCGCCGGCCAGGCCGCGGTGGCGGCGGCCCCCCTTCCTCCACAAAGGCGGCAGGGGGGGAGCTCGCGGTGAACGCGCTTTCCCGTCGGCGTCCTCCTCGGGCGCGACGTGGGGGCGGTGCTCGTCCTTGAATGGATGGCCAGCGGCCGTCCTCGGCTCGGGGCGCACCGCCTCATGGTACCACCGGCGCGCCGGCTGGGTGGCGGAGGTGTGGGCGGCCGCGCGGGCCCGATCTGGGCCGGAGGGCCTGATCTGGGCTGCGCGGGCCGCGCTCGTCCCTGTGCCATGGCGGCCGTGTTCCCGCTTGTGCGGAGGCCGCCCAGGACGGCGTCCTGCGGCGTGCTGCCTGCGGCCGGCGGCCCAACGCCTCGCCGCCCCGGAGCGTCAAGTGTCCCGTGCTGTGGCGGCGGATCTGGGCGGGGCCGGTGTGCTCGACCCGGTCGTCCCTGGCTGCTCCGGCAGTGCAGGAGGGTGGCCTGGGCGTCGCTGGCTCTGTTGCTGGCTCAACGCAGGCCGGTGGGCTCGATCTGGGCCGGGAGGGCCGAGGCGGCCCCGATGGCGGCTGTGCTCCGTGCCCCTCCTCCCGCTCCCCCCGCCGACGCTGCGGCTGTTGGTGGCGGCGGGGAGCTCCCTCACGTGTGTGCGTGGGGTGTCCCTCCTACCTCCCCTCGAAGGAGCACGGCGGCGAGCTCCGGCGTTGCCCCTGCTCTCCGTCTTTCCCGGCTTGGTGCCGATCTGACGTGTTTTGCCGGTGCGCTAGGGCTAGCGCACCGAGGTTTCCCAAGGTTCGGAGATCGGTGGCGTCATCCTTTGGTGTCTTCTTCGCGTCCTCGTGAGGGTGGCCGACGTCTGGTGTTGGACGGGTCGCGGTGAAAACCGTGCACTGGTTTGTCCAGTGATGGCGATGACGACACCTTCGGGTGTCGCTCCCTTGTTGAAGGCATCGCCATGAAGATCTTCCTTCTTCTGGACGGTCGGAAACCGTCTCTCTGTTCTGCCCCGTTTTCCAAGTGCGTGTGTCCGGTGTAGGCTCTCATAGCGGCTTGTGTATCGCCCTACTTCTAGGGTTGGTGTCTCAGGGTCTTGGCGAAAGCTTTGCAGGATCTCTGCCGGCAACGACGACGTCTTGGACCCCGTTTACCTTCTTGGAGGCGTTGCTGCAAGCCCTTGCCTTCGGATTCCCAAGCTTTGCTAGGCTCCTCGACGTCGTGTCTTTGGTGGTGACGGGGATGGCGCAGTGGAGGTCTGTTGGTTTTGATACCTCCGACGTCGTCTTTGGGCAACAGAAGTCAAGGCGTCTCCATGATCAAGCAATCTCTTTTAGTTTGTGCCTCTTGTAGTTGCTTGGTTGTTCTCCCTTGTAATACTTTGTTGTTTGTAGGGGGTGCGTGTGTGGCTTGTGTGTGTTGTTTGTTGTAACTGTTAGCCGGTTGTTGGCTTTGTTAATTCAAAGCTAGGCTCATCGAGCCTTCCGTCTCTAAGTACCACCCCCGAGATCAAATACGAGCACCGTCTTAACTTGACCGCTGCTATACATCCTGTCAAGACCATAGGCAATGGCCGCAGCCGAGGGCTCGTTGATGATGCGTATGACGTTGAGGCCAGCAATGGTGCCGGCATCGAGGGTGGCCTCGCGCTGGGAGTCGTTGAAGTAGACTGGGACAGTGATAACCGCATTCTTTACCGGTGTGCCTATGTAGGCCTCGGCAGCCTCATGCATCTTCATGAGCACCATGGAGGAGATCTCCTCGGCGACGAACTGCTTTTCTGCCCCCTTGTACTGCACTACGATCATCGGCCGATCTTTAGGACCTGAAATGACTTTAAAAGGCCATAGCTTAATATCACCTTGTACGGTCGAGTCGCTGAATCGCCGACCAATTAATCGCTTTGCATCTGAATAAATAGGTGTAGTTAGTTTCAAGAGTAAATATTGCAAAACTGGAGGTATATCACAATATTGGAGATTTAAAGGTTAACTTTGAAGAAGTACAGATTTAGGTACCAGTTGCATCCCAAAATAAAGATACGAGAACTATCATAAACCTTGCAATGCATTTCCATCAAACAGAACATACACAATGTTAGTTTTTTCATATGGTTGATCCTTAGACCTATATTTCTGCCACATTGGCTCTTATGTAATTTTTGTGATAGTCTGCACACTGGACTTACAGTTTTATAGAACATGCATTAAACAACTCATTTCGATCAAAATGTGAATGCCATTGCAAAATTTGTGACCATCAATATTTGCTTGTCAAAAACCTGCATGATTGCCTGGATCTATTCAGCATATAATGTTGAGACTGTCCTACAATATTTATGCACTGAGATAATTTATTTGTTTTCAATGACACTAACTAGTGTTAATAAATATATATAGAATGTGAAGATTGGTTCCAAATTTTGTGTCAACCGTAACTCAAAGGGGAACTAAATACCGGTGATCAGAAAAATATTACAACTACTCCAAGCATAGTTCTATTTGGATATGTACAATAAAATATCCAAATTGTAGACAAATCGGTGCACCAACCCCAACATCGAATCTCCGTACCTACCGCTTTTCTAATCTGCGAAGCCAGCTACTAGCATGCAAGAATTCAGTGAAACGAAGTTGGAGGGGTTTACACCGTAGTTGCACTAATTTGGGGTGCTTAGGGTAACTAAGCAATTAATCGGATAGAAAACAGGATGTCACACACCCATAGGGGACTAATAATTTGGCAGCTAAAGAAAATAAGAGATGACAGGGATACGATCAATCTTCATCGGAGCACATATTGGGGACGTTAGCTACTGCGATCTACATATGTAAGACAAATCACAAAACGCCGTGGCACAAACCCATAGGCCTGAGAAACTTTACGAGCATATATAGAACAGATGGAACTGCTGTCGAAAAAATCAAGTAATTACTTGATCGAGATCATATGTACGTTGTAGGAGTTCTCCTAGTAAAACATGCTTTTAGCATTCAATCGCACGAAAGTAAGCTCTGGATCGTCGTTTAGACATATGACCGAGCGCCTTCGTGTCGCTAAGATTCGGGTAGTTAATTCTCACCGAAGACGGTGTTGACGGGGTTCATGGCGGCCTGGTTCATGGCCGCGTCGCTGACGAGACGGCAGGTGTCGGTGAAGGCGACGCACGACGGCGTGGTGAGGTTGCCCTGGTCGTTGGGGATGACCTCGACGCGGTTGTGCGACGACCGCCAGACGGCCACGCAGGAGTAGGTCGTCCCGAGGTCGATACCGATCGCCGGCCCGTCGCCCTTGGTGCCCGCCATCTCCAAGCGATAGAGCCGGCCGGAAAAGGAAGGATGAAGTAGGTAGGTAAGAATTTAGGAAGCCGGAGGATTTAGGCCCCGATTGGATCGCTGTTTTTTAGGGAAAACGACGGGATATTTTCACGGACGTGGTAAGGTGCTGCTAAAATTCCTGCCCACGGCGGATGAAAGATTACGGTCCGTAATATGTCACGAGAATCCAAGCGGGCCCTTATACTTTTACTAGTTGAATGCCCGTTCGTTGCCACGTTCAAACAAAAAATTATTCTTAAACATTATGTATAGAAAAAACAGATGATAAAGGAAAAAAAATAATCGACCGATCTCATTTAGTTGACAGAATTAATCGTCCAATCTCATTTAGTTGACGCGATCGTTAGGGTGAACATGATCATAGCACATTAGAGAATCATATGAAAAAATAGTTTTTTGTTTAACTCAGCTAAACTGAATAATAAAGGAGTACCATTGTCCTGCCATTGTTTTTTGTAGACCTCATCTCCAACCTGTAGATTTTAATTATCAACAAACTGCATAAGAAAGAAGGATGCAGCTGCTGCACTATTTGATTTTGTGAAAAGCGGGCAAAGACAACGATCGTTCAAACTGAGTGTGGAGTTCAAAGAGGACAAATGATAATACATTCAAAGTGGAAAAAAATAGCTTGCAGATGATTTAGTCAGGAGCAACTCAACATATATTTCACAAGGAATGATATTCGACAGTTATCGGTATAGCAAGGTGCCCGTACAAGAAAAATACACATATGTATTATATAATCAGTTGTCTTTTCATGCAATGAGATCAACGACTTGGTGCATTCCTATTGCTGATTCACACTCCTGCTTTTCTGCTTCTGAGTAGATCTGCATGCACGTCTTACTGTACTGAAATAGAACAGATCATTGACTGATATCTCTCACACAGAGTACATTAGTGGATTAATGATTACCTGTATGTAGATCTTATTTTAAATCCAACCCAGATGAACGTAAATAAAATAAATGTCACCTTACTATTGGCAAAACACGCTTCTCTAATTGCTCATCTGTGGACACGGTGATCCGCTGAACATATCGCAAGTTGATCTGCAACCACATAAGCCAAGCATCGGCATCAGAATAAAAGGAGGGATTACATGTTTCATCTTTCAAACAGAGGACAGTTGGTACTACAAAATCATCTCACCAACCTTCTAATATGCATGAGCATGTGTATCATGTATGATCTTTAGTACGGCGCAAGATCGAGTTGTAGAACTGGAGAGATCAGAATTTAGAATTAGTTCAGACCACTCGAGGCCGCCGCACGCTTGTTCCTTCATGCCAGTTGCCAGCACCAAGAACCAGCCCCTCTCCCTATGAATTTCTTTACCGGTGTTTGTGCAGAAGAAATAGATTATCTAGATTGCTCATCATGCACTAAAGCTAGTGGCATCTTGAAACGTATTCAAATCCAGTGAGTGGGTGTCTGTGTGGCACCAACATCGATCAATCAGAACACTGAAATATTTAGTCAATGCAATAAAAATCATGCAACCATCAGCATTTCTGCTATTAACAAACAATCATCTCCGAGCCTTGTGAAAGAATCACCAAACAGATCTTCCAAAATAACTTTGAAGTAACAATCATCAATCAGAAAATCAGATATCCTATGAGTGAAAAGAAAATGTAAAATGAGACGCCCAGCTACCTTTCCATAGGATGCATGCGGCGGCGACCATGATGGTAACTTAACATGTCTAGAGGAATACCTCTGTTATAACAGCAAAACAATATGAGAGGCTCAGAGTGAGAGAGCTAATGTTACCAAATGAACAGAAAAGAGGGTTAAAATGCTAGAGAAGAATTACCAGTACTGTAGGAATATATGTGAATCGAACTGACTTACTATGTGTCTGCAACCATAGCTCCCAACAGAAGCAAGCACGTGTGCTCGCTATAAAAATGCTGATTTGAGTAGTAATTTGGCTTCCAATGGATCCTGCTATTCTGAATTTTCAAGGAAGAATAAAGATTAGGACAAGTGAAAGGCAGAACACCTGAAGTGACACTTTCAGAGCAACGAGATGTGATAATGTGTGATGTGATCAGAATTCAGAACACACTCAGACCATATCTTTACTATTAAATAACTAAGGACGCTCAAATTTTGAGAGTGACTTGCATTCCTAAACCATCACGTTCTTACATCGTAAAGAACACCACACCTTCATGATGTGCGCTGCCTCCTTGGCAATCTCCAAGAGACGCTTCTACGTGAGCACGTCCTCCGGCCGCCCTCTCCAAGTTCACATCCATCGTGTAACTGCAGGACATCCTGAACAACGTATTCTCTGGAAGAAAAAAAGGAAGAGAAATGGTAAGCCTTTCAGTTGCAATTATAGATAACCAGATGTCCAGATCCCAAAACTACATAAGGTGGTAGTAGAACCAGTAAATAATTTGAGACAACAAAATTCACATAATATCCATCAAAGAACAAGAGCATTCCTAATCTTATCTTTGCAAATTTCGAACAGTTTTAGCCACAATACTATCTGGTCACAGAAGACAATACACATGTAGAAAGAAGAAGTATAAGATGTAAAGGAGAAGACCCACTGTACAAAGGTCTGCAATGTCTTCAGCCTCTCATTGACCATTTTCCCTCCTTGTACATTCTAGCAAAGAAGAAATTTGGTATATTATTACAAAATACAGTAACAAAACAGCAGCGGGAGATAAAGATCTCACCTGCAAGCAAAAGAGCATGGTGTGGTACCACACGTTGGTGATACATCCCGATAGGTGGTGGCCGAGGTCCATCCCGATTGGTGTGGAAATTTTCTGCTGCAGCCCACACCATGGGAGGACGGAGGACGGAGGGAGGACGGAAGACGCGTGGGACTGAGGAGGCACTGAACGCGGATGTGGATGCCGTGGATCTCCTTGTGGAAGCGTTGACCTTGGAGGTGGCCGGCAAATGGGATCGTGGAGGAGAGAGAAAGGGGATCTTGCTGCATGCATCCGTGGCTCGTGCAGCTGGTCCGTCGACCGATCCATGGCGGCCAAGAGCGACGCCCAAGGCAGGTGACGCCCAAGGCCACCTGCAAGCAAAAGGAGGGCGTGCTGCTGCCAGTAAAGGACCTGCTCTCCATCCTCGCCGCGTCCTACTGCTGCTATGCGTGACCGGCCTCTTCCTTAGTTGCTGCTGCTCGAAGAGTGCCACTCTTCTGCGTTCCGGCGGCATGGTCTAGCTCTTCCAGTCCGAGGCGGCCTGCACGGCGCATGGGAGAAACGCATCGGCGCTCCGGATCAAGGCGCTGTCGAGGAACGCGTCACGGCTACCGACGGCCGCAAGGGTCTTCAGCCACGGGCCCGATTACGAGATGTGGAGTACGCGTCCTGGCTCCCGGCGTCCACGAGGGTTTGTAGGGCGGTGTGCGGGTGGCGCTGTCCCCTCGGTGATTCCCACCGGCGGCCGCTTCGCCCCGTCGGTCGCTGCCTGGAGAAGGGAGAGAGGAGATCGGGTTGGGTGGATAGGGTTGAGGGGGTAAATGCAAAAGTACCGAATTCATGGATTGCGGGTTGGTTTCCCACTTTCCCAGGGAGTAAAACGCAAAACGGCGCGACGTACGACGGCCGAGACAGGGCACTGCATATTTTTGTAGTAGAGATAGTAAGCAGAGCGAGCTTCGGCAATAGTAGTACGAGCGAGGTTCGGCAATAGTAGTACGAGCGCGATGCGGTGAAGCGAAGGATGGATCGTTGGAGGACTTGAATTCGATCTGTGGTGAAAATTGGTATGATGGTTCATGTCGTATCTTTTTTTGCGAAACACAGTAGAACACAAGCGCTTATATAAACGCGCACACACTCACCCCTATGAACGCACGCACGCACACCCTACCCCTATGAACACCTCCGAAAGACTGAGCCGGTGGGTCGAGTCTTAAGATTGACGAAGTCATCACAGACGTCTCGTCAAAGTACTGTATCTTGTTATGGTAGGATATGGTTATTATTTGTACCGTGGGATTCGGTTAGGAGATCCTTTTGTACCGTGCAAGCCACCGCCGACAGAGTTTTCCCACATATAGTGTGTCTAGCCGCTAGGCGACCAGGGAGCGAGTCCATCTTCCTTCGATCTCCACCGACGAAGAGGATGGTCTCCTCTCCCTTCACTTGCTGCTCCGGCGGCAAGAGGGAGGGGAGGACCTCCGCTCTGTCATGGTAGTTCCTCTCCCTTCACTTGCTTCTCCGGCGGCAAGAGGGAGGGGTGGACCTCCGCTGTCCTGGTAGTTAGGGTTAGGGTAAATATGTCATTGTGTCGTTGAGTGGTGGGAACGGCGATCGGGCAAATAAATCTATCTCAACTCCACTCCCACACTGGTGTTGTCCTTCATGTCAGCATCTTGGAGTTGGTGGCATCATGTGCTTGTCGATCCTTCAAATCGGTAGCTTTATGGTTCATGCATGGTGTCGGCGAGGCGGTGGCGATTCCATTGGACGTGTCTTTCCTCCTTCTCTGTTCCTGTTGTTGCGGCGTTGCCTACGACGCCATGGTAACAGAGAGGATTTTTTGGGAGTTGTCCGGGAGCTGTGACATGTCACATGTTGTTGTGGCGGCCCTGGCGTTCGACTGATGATGGCGGCCCGTGGATGGCGGATCTAGCGTGATTTCTCGACTTCGTCGCCGGGAGGCGTCGGATCTCGAGCTGGGAAGGCATGGGGAAGATCCCCGGCTGACATGGCACATCGATATGTAGGCCTGGTCTTTGGCTCAAAAAGCCTTGATGGCGATGTTGCTTCTCCGGTTCTAGCGATGATGGAGGTTTTCCTTCTCTTCTGCCAGCGAGCGTCTCGGAGGTGCTGGTGGTAAGCGATGGCAGATAATATCGGTGTGTGCAGGGACCCCCAAGGAATTTGTTTTTTTTTATTTCTATGGGGGAAAGTTACAATGTTTTTGATAATTTCCGTGAGAATCTTTTGTAATCTCTTGTTACATTAATGAATACACGATGACTTCAAAAAAAAAACTTCATCCAATGGTGGATACAAACTCTCTGAAATGTTTTTATTGTACTTCCGCATCAGATTTGCCACACGAGATGCTTTAGTCTAACCATGTTGAAATGTTTAAGTAGTCCGCTGACTATTTTGATATTGGTGAAAAAGTTCACCCATCTCAAGCAGAAAATGTTTACTCGCTCACCAGAGATGGAAATATCCAGCAACAAGCGGAAAGTCATCATGTAAACTGGGTTGGATGGAATACGGAAATTGCAAAAGGCCAGAATTCACACCAGGTTGTAGACTGAAACAGATACCATATATACAAAACACACAATACAGACGATGGTAAACTGAAACAGAAATCATACAAGCCAGCTGAACTGGTCGTGAGCCAGAGAATAAAAGCAGCAGAAGCGCCGATTCAAGCAAATGGTAGACATTCAAACGATATATATATATATATAAGTTCACTTAGTTAAACGAAGGTTCCCAAATCGTGCAAAACATATTAGGCTAGAAAGAACGGCATGGGCTATTATGCCCATTCTAGAAGTTGCAGATCCGTAATGGTATGGTACTAAACAAAAGCAGCACGATCATCAAAGGCTTGCAGAAGCACATTGCACACCTCATGGGCCTCCGCTTTCCTTCTTTATCTTCTTAGCTTGCTGGTTGTCTTCTGACAGCGGCGTCCGCTTCTTCTGCACCAAGCGCTCGAACTCCTCCTTGCTAAGCCATTGCACACCACGCTCCTCATGTTCCTTCTTTATTTTCATAATTTGCTTCTTGTCCTCCGACTTGTACTTCTTAGCATCCTGCACCATGCGCTCGATATCTTCCTTGCTCAGCCCACCCTTGTCGGTAGTGATGGTGATGCTGTTCTTGTTTCCAGTTGCCGTGTCCTGTGCAGTAACCTTCAGGATGCAGTTGGCTTCAATCTCAAATGTCACATTGATCTTGGGCACGCCCGTCGGTGCTGGGGGGATGCCACAGAGCGTGAACTTGCCAAGGAGGGTGTTTTCTACAGTCATCAACCCTTCACTCTCGAAAACCTGGAAGAGTATGCTGGTCTGGTTGTCCTGTACAGTCGTGTAGATCCGGTCCATCTTGGAGGGGATGGTGGTGGTCCTGGGGATCACCACGCTCATGAAACCACCTATTATATGTACCCCAAGGGAGAGTGGTGTGACATCAAGCAGGAGCAAGTCCTGCACCTTCTGGTCGCACTCGCCATTGAGGACGGCGGCCTGAACAGCAGCACCATAGGCGACAGCCTCGTCAGGGTTGATGCTCTTGCAGAGGACCTTGCCGTTGAAGAAATCCTGGAGCAGCTGCTGCACCTTGGGGATCCGGCTGGAGCCACCCACAAGCACAACATCGTGGATTTGCGACTTATCCATCTTGGCATCAGCGAGGCACTTCTCAACATGTTCAATGCACTTGCGGAAGAGGTCCATGTTGAGCTCCTCGAAACGGGCGCGGGTGATGGTCCCGTAGAAGTCAATTGTGTCATGGAGCGTGTCAATCTCAAATTTCGCCTGCGGCATGGAAGTCAACAACCTCTTGGCCCTCTCGCAGGCCGTCCTCAGTCGCATGAGCGCCCTCGGGTTGTTTCTGATGTCACTCATGTATTCACTCTTGTGTCTCTTTAGGAAATCCTGCACAAAATATTCCACCATCCGACTGTTGAGATCCTGCCCGCCGAGGTGGGTGTCACCAGATGTGGCCTTGACCGTGAAGATGCCCTTGTCAATATGTATAACAGAGACATCTAAGGTACCGCCACCGAGATCAAAGATGAGCACCGTCTTCCCTTCACCGCTGCAGGATGCCTTGTCAAGACCGTAGGCGATGGCTGCTGCAGATGGCTCATTGATAATGCGCATGACGTTGAGGCCAGCAATGGCGCCGGCGTCGATGGTGGCCTGGCGTTGGGAGTCCTTGAAGTACACTGGAACAGTGATGACGGCATTTTTCACTGCTGTGCCGAGATAGGCCTCGGCAGTCTCCCACATCTTAATGAGTATCATGGAGGAGATCTCCTCAGGTGCGAATTGCTTCACCTCACCCTTGAACTGCACAACAATCATTGGCCGGTCACCAGGCCCGGAAATGACTTTGAAAGGGAATAGCTTGATATCTGCTTGCACACATGCATCGCTGAATCGCCGGCCAATTAGTCGCTTGGCATCTGAAGTAAGTTGGAGTAGTTAGTTTCAACAGAATATTTCGCAAAACAAGAGGTGTATCTATAAATAAGAGATCTAAAGACTAATTTCACAGCATTGGCGTATTTATGGACCAATTGCATCACAAGAAAATATTTAAAAGCCATTTCAAAACACTACCGATTTAAACCAATTTTGCAGCACAAAACTACAGTTTGCAATGCATATACACAAAACCGAGGCTCACAAGCATGGCATCACATAGTATACTAAATCTGTTGTGCAATGAACCTGTAATTATGAAGTTTACACCATGTTTCAACATAACTCATTTTCGAAAATTCAGTACTCAGTACAACCAATAAGCCAACTTTGCTTCTCAAAAATTTATATGCTTTCCTGGATATATGTACATTCGTTTTTTTTGTTTTGCAACAAGTTCTTTTTGTTACGTATCTTATAGTATAATTTAATAATCAGAAAAAAACAAAATAAATCACAAAAAAGACAAAATCTGGATCAAGTAATTTCTACTAATGGATGAGATAGGTATCTTTTGTATCCATACACGCTAAGAATACATCATGGCCAAGCTATCCTGCACGAGCACGTATGACGTATGTATATAAATCATATTGATTTTTGGACCATATACAGAACGAGATATATAATTTCTTAAACAAGGCACCAGATATATATAGAATCGATCAGAACTACAACGAACTACATAGCGACTTTTATCTATAAGCTACCAACTTATTTCTAAGGTGAAGAAGTCAATTTTGAAGTTAACTTTTGGATTGTTTATTAACCAATCATCTGTATCGATCATATGTACGCATTGGTTGCATCTCATACATACATAGTACCCTGTATTCTTTAGGTCTGACATAAATATATATACAGGAAAACGTCCAAACTAAGTTCATGTATGACCATCAACAAAAAGACAAGTCCTATTTGTTACAGTAGAGCACATTAAACATGTGCTTCATTTATGTACAAGACTTAACTGAAGTTATGGAATAATAATATATGATCAAATCCAAACCAAAGATTGTGGCGTAGCAGTATAATCAAGATTGTGACATAGAAACAGATCTGACAAATTTATACAAATTTGAAGAAATCAAGCAGTAACACAACTGAAAAATCATGCATACAAATACAACAATATAAAATAATCGGAAATGGTCTAATCAGAGACTTTGAAGGAACATGTCAATAGCACCTTTTCGATAGTGTTTCAGTGTTTTCAGAATATTTCCCGTGTAGTGTGTACATATGTTGTAGAACTTCAAATATACTTGTATCTGTATTTTCAAACTTATTAGCGCAGTGCACGAATTGATGCCTAGTTGAGCTAATTTCTCAGTTTTAGATGACACTAAATACGTTAGTTAGATACTGAGCTATTTTTGGAGCAACGTTAAATACTGAACTATAGCACGGACAAAGCCTTTCTAGACGACCCCTGACCATAAACAAAATCTAGTTTCCTTTATACAAGTGCATTGCAAGTCATAGAACAAATCTCTTCTGCACGGCGTGGTTTCCTAATGTGCAAAACAAGTTCGCATGCAAGTACCCAGTGAAACGAAGTTGGATGTCTTTGCAGCGGTAATACTCATCAGGGGTGTTTAGGGTAAGCAGACGATTAATCGCACGGAAAAAAGTCATTACCACAAACAACCAGCAACACAAGTACGCGAAAAAACGATCGATGGCGGGGAATCTGACATCGACCTACCAAACCCTAACGAGTAACGAACAACACCAATGTTGAAAAATCAAGTGAACCAACAGATCGAGATCAGATCTAGGTTCATACCGAAGACGGTGTTGACGGGGTTGGTGGCGGCCTGGTTCATGGCCGCGTCGCCGATGAGCCGCAAGGTGTCGGTGAAGGCGACGCAGGACGGCGTGGTGAGGTTCCCCTGGTCATTGGGGATGACCTCGACGCGGTTGTGCGACGGCCGCCAGACGGCGACGCAGGAGTAGGTCGTCCCGAGGTCGATGCCGATCGCCGGCCCGTCGCCCTTGGTGCCCGCCATCTCCAAGCGGCGGGGGCGGCCGGAAGGGGAAGTATCTTTTCTGGTTTTTGAACTTTGGAAAAGGGAAAGGAAAAAAAAAAAGGCGGCGATTGCCTCTGCGATGGGTGGGAACTGCTGTGAATCCAAGATATTTACGAAGCCGAAGGGTTAAATAATGATGGGAGGTGGGGTATTTTTTCCGAGGAAAATGGAGCAGGGTATTTTCGCCGAGTTCTTTGGGGCAATCGCTACGCGGTGGCATGATCGGCCGGCGCGTGTCACTATGACATTTTTTTCTGGTTTGCGGAAATACGCGTTAAAATATTTTTAACACACATGCAATATTTTTTATGTAGGCAACATTCCCCCTATAATCATTGAGAAAATGGGATGCAATATACGCAAGACAGTGGCGGAGCTAGAGCTTGGAGCACCAGGGTGCCTACCGGTGCACCAAACAAAAATTCAATCTTTTGGGGTGCATATGTGGTGAAAAACTACAAATTTACCAAGAATTTTGTTTCTACCCGGTGTCATGTGCACCCCCTTGGGCACAAGTAGCTCCGCCGCTGCATACAGACCATCGTATGCGTGGCGACATAAAACACCTTTTCAGTTTGAAGACAATCTTCAAAACGAAGATCCAGAATCATTGCAATATATTGCTTCTTGGTGCGTTTGGTTACCCGCATGAAGCTTGATCGCACCCGATGGGTGCACTTTTAAAGTATTTGGATACTTGCAAGAGGTTTCGGATTTCCCTAGCGCGTTGTTTAAAGCACTTAAGCACCCTCAGTTAGAACATACTGAGAACGCTCGGTTCGATTGTTTCTAGTGAGACATGGCTAAGCACAAACAAGGGATTACAAGACGTCACGTGAAGATGGGTCGGAGACAACGCGTCCCTTCGGGAGCATACTAAAAGTGTATGGACCCCATATGTGAATAACAAACCCTCTAGATTATTAACGGTTTTGTCAAGTTTTATATGAAGGTTTTTTTCATAGAAAATGCATGAAAACCATTTGATGGATTCAGAGGTGTATGCCTGACTTTTGCCGGGAAGACTACTATGACCAGAGGAAGGTTGTTGTACAACTGGAGCGTGTGGAACTTCCTCTAGGTGCTCCCGTGTTCACCCGGAGTGTTCGGGTGCCTCTGTTTTTGCTTGACACTCTTTCTTTGGAGTGATGTGCCCTAGCCAGATCCTACGGGCTCTCCATATAGCATCATCTCTCGTGTTCGTCCCGAGTCTCCAAGTCTTTGAGCCGGAGTCTCGGGACTAACGTAGAGGGTTGATACTGCTTGAGGGTATCTTTGAGTCAAGAGTTCAATTATTCTCTCGAGTCATAAGAGGGAAATCAAGTATTGAAGGCAATATTCATGAGAGAGTTCAGTAGTGCGTTCAGGATACCATCAATATGGAGAAGTGAAGCAAAGATAAAGGTTGACCAACAGGAAGTGCATAGTTGGACCAATTGGACATCACACAATCGCAAATGATGTACCGTTTTGTATCAAGTGATCAAGTGGTATGAATTGTTTTCAATAAACTAACCAATTCTTTATGTGTTTGGTATTGTCATGTGTGTTAGGTACTACTCATGGGTTTGCATCATAGTCTATGAGAGGATGACAACAAGTGAAGATGATCGTGAAGTTGAGAAGTGCAAGGTCAAGATAAGCACCTCGAGGGGATCATATGCTTGAAACTTGTCGTTCATTTGAGGATAATAGACATGTGAAGATGTGCCCAAGTGAGGCATCCCATAGGACAATACGAGGGATCCATTTGTGAGTCTTCACCAAGCGAACACCGTCAATAAAAGTATTCCAACTTGAGGCAAGCATGAACATAATAATCGAGTTTAAGTGGAAGACATTGCTACATATGCTAGTTTTTTTAAAAAAAATACCGGTCTCAAGGTCCTGTTAGGTTATGCGGTTATAGGTATGTTAGCTATACTATCAATATCAAGAGAGACTTTTGGCTGAGTTGTTTGATTGTATCATTTGGAGTAAGATCAAACAATTACATTCTTGACATCCTCCCATTTGGTATATAGAAGTTTTTTTCTTCTATAAGTGAGTATCTAAAGCTTGTTTTATCTTCAATACAAGCAAAAGCTCATCAAAAATGGATTTCATTCAAAAAGTTGACATGTTTTTGTTGAAGGTTTTGCCCAGATCTTCATCGGTATAGAGATAAAACATTTTTATTTGTGACATTATCTTTTTAAATCTTTGGTCTTTATCCGTGTAAGAATCTAGAGCTTCCTGCTAGTTTTCAAACAAGACCAAATTCATTGGAAAATGAGTTCATATGAGAAAGGTGTCATGTTTTTTCTATGAGCAGTTTTATTGTTTTGGGTCGGTGTATCCGGTCGTTTATATGGATGATCTTGGTTCTAGGTCGGAGTGTCAGATTTTTCACCCGGAGACTTTAGGTGTGTATTTTCTAGGCCAAATGAAAAATTTCCTCTTGCCCTATAAAATAGGGCCTTCTTCCTCACGAAAGTTAAGCTTTTGGATCTTGATTCCCCCCACCCCAATTGTATTGAGCTTTTTCCTCCTCTCCCCTAAGTCCAAAATCCCCATCTATGTGAAGCGAAATTTGAGGATCTTGATCTAGTACTCATTGGTCGACTTTTCCATTGTTTCTTCCCTCGAGTATCTCTATAGGATGTGTTCCTATGAGAGAGAGAGAGAGAGAGATAGAGAGAGAGAGAGAGAGAGAGAGAGAGGGAGAGAGGGAGAGAGAGAGATTTGAGCATCACTTGTGTTCTTGCTTTGAATGTTGCACATTTGCGTTCTCGGCGTCAACGAGGAACTTGTGAGCTTGTTACTCTTAGAGGGTGTTGGTACGTTAAAAACAAGTGTCAGATTTTTCACCCGGAGACTTTAGGTGTGTATTTTCTAGGCCAAATGAAAAATTTCCTCTTGCCCTATAAAATAGGGCCTTCTTCCTCACGAAAGTTAAGCTTTTGGATCTTGATTCCCCCCCCCCCCCCCCCCCCCCCCCCCACCCCAATTGTATTGAGCTTTTTCCTCCTCTCCCCTAAGTCCAAAATCCCCATCTATGTGAAGCGAAATTTGAAGATCTTGATCTAGTACTCATTGGTCGACTTTTTCCATTGTTTCTTCCCTCGAGTATCTCTATAGGATGTGTTCCTATGAGAGAGAGAGAGATAGAGAGAGAGAGAAGAGAGAGAGAGGGAGGGAGAGGGGGAGAGAGAGAGAGATTTGAGCATTACTTGTGTTCTTGCTTTGAATGTTGCACATTTGCGTTCTCGGCGTCAACGAGGAACTTGTGAGCTTGTTACTCTTAGAGGGTGTTGGTACGTTAAAAACATATGTTTTATTATATATGTTTTCTGAATTTTATTATGTTATTACGTCTAATTTCTCATGATTATTATATTCATTTAATGTTTTATATTGATTATGGGATTCACCATGAAATTCCATTAATTTGTTATTACGTCATATTTTTTATATTAAATGAACCTTCCAGAAATGAAACAAATCAGAGAATTTGTTGGCATTCCTATTTATCGAAGATGAAATGACCCAGCACCGGAGGCACCCAAGAGGCCCAAGTGGCGAAGGAGGAGGCCAATTGGTGCGGCCTACTCCCTAGGGGGGCCACATCCGCCCGTTCTTGGGATGATGTTGATTCTTGTGCCTCTGCCTTCGTTTTACCCTAAAACCCTGGCTTCATTATATAGTCCGGTCCTATAAAGTTTGGGTCATTTGTGCCATCCGTGTGAATATGAGAATTTAGTATACTATAAGAAATTTTGTTAGATTTTTGAAACTCCATGAAAAATGTATTTTTAAGTTCTGAAAAATACGAAAAGTTCACGAGTGCAGTTATCAAATTGATAGGTTTTAATCAACTAAGATTTTTAAAGTGCTGTTAAAAAAAAACTAAGATTTTTTAAGTATCTATCCATTAAAAAAAGTTCAATTTCGTTTTGAAAACTGTGAAAAAAGATGCAAGTAATAAGTGAAGTTGCAGTTTTCTAGATCGATGGGACTTACAAAAATATCACTTCATTCAGGCACAGTCAGACCCACCTAGATTATTGAGCAGAAATTTGCTCATGTAAATTTTCATATGCATTCGCGACGTTTGAAAATCAATCATCATAATGTTTTAGGAAAATTTACAACGATAAGTTCTTGTCCAATACCTACAGAATGATTAAGCAGATACTAGGCATAAACGGATATAGACGATTACTCGCTATCAATACAAGTACTACTTAAACATTAATTCTTGCAAAAGCAGCAGGACTGCAGATACTCATTATACGTGTTGCTTGAGGACACTATGAGCTTCCGTCTTCCTTCTTTACTAGAAAAAGCACCATCCATCCGGGTTCAACGTGAGAAATCAGAAAAATTATAATATGTGCGTCCCATATGTATACTCCCTCCGTTCGGATTTAATTGACACACATTTTGTTACACATGGATGTATCTAGACATCAAACAAGTATAAATACATCTATATTTGGACAAAACCAAATCAATTAATTTGGAACGGAGGGAGTAGTAGATATGTCTCGATCATACATAAAGACTTCCATTCCACCAACGCGTAGGTTCTCGGTTTCTTTACGTCTGCTGGAAGAAAAGCAGGCAGTGGAAGTGGAGTAGGGCTGTTCCGACTCAAAAGGCTTCTTCTCCGATGAGAAAGTGGGGAGCGGTGACTCGGAAAGTCGCCGCTTACGTCCGCCGTACCGGGAAGATCCGGCTGGCCGGCCGGCCTGAAAAAATATAGACGTGAATCGTTAAGCAGTGGGTTGATGGCCTCATGGGGTCCTCCAAGTCCATCCCATCACGAGTTCCATATAGCCACTGTTAGCTTTGAATAAGATCTTAGTCTGGAAAAGCTGTTAGATCTGTTTCTCGAGCAAGATTAAACATGTGAAGGAAGGTGCACCCTACACTGATACTAGTTGAATTTTGGCGTGGCGTCTCCTTGGTGATTTTTTTTTGTGCAATATATATATATTTTTTTTTTATTAACCAAAATGTTGGCTAAATTGGAGTGGTGAAACATTTGTTTGTTTTCTTATGAATAGGTAGCATTTTTTTTGTGTGCATTTGATACGTGCATTTTATATCATCATTTATATAACTTTTAGTATCATACTAGAATGTTATTTGCATGATTATATGATTGTTTCTACATGTTTTAGATGATTTTGGGGACTTTCATACAAAGTCCCTATTTTTGGTATTTAATTTCTGGGAGGCAGAAAACCCCTTTTTCTTGTCTTTAATGTTTCAGGAGCTACAGGACTCAAATAATAAAAGAAAAATACTGCGTCAGTTTTTCATCGGGAGAAAGGCAGAGGGAAGAAGACCGAAGAGAGGAGAGCCACGAGGGCCAAATGGGGGTGGCCCACGCGGCCCATGTACCTGGCCGCGTGGGACCCACCCAAAGGTGCCTCGGGCACCTCCTCGCCTGGGGCTTTTTATCGACGCCTTCGTCTCGCCCGAAAAGTAACGCCCTAATTTTTCCAAGTCCATCCGAGGTCGCGGCGGCGGCGAAACTCCTGATCCCTTCCGAGGGGGGTCAGATCCTGCTGCTCCGGAACTCCGGAGAAGGGGGAAATCATCGTCATCGTCATCACCTCTCCTCCTTGGCGTGGGAGGAGGCCTCTACATCATCACCCCCATCAAGACCAGCACCATCACCATCATCATCACCGTGATCCACTCCGTTCCCCTCGCAGTTTGAGAGTTGCTATACCCTAGATACTTGTCTTGTGCTACTATTCATGTTTGTGATTGAGTACTTGTCATTATTTGGTGGTGAAGTTATAATTTCAGATTGTGTTGTACCACTTATGCC
This sequence comes from Poa pratensis, assembly GCA_947311845.1. NCBI lineage: Eukaryota > Viridiplantae > Streptophyta > Magnoliopsida > Poales > Poaceae > Poa > Poa pratensis. Next base: position 44,449,014 of record CAMZMU010000045.1, read on the forward strand.
ACTGATATGATCATGTTTGCACGTTGTGAGTAGTTCCCGTATGTTCCTGAGGGCATAGGATGAATTGGCAATGATTTATATATGACATGTGTTGGTATTTTGTCAAGAGTTTATCTTTTATGTGATTCTATGATGGTGTTGTGCGAACGTCGACTGCACAACACTTCACCTTTATGGGCTCATAGGAGAACACCGTAGTGTAATGAATTGATGGAGACTTGGGAGGACACGTAAACCTGAGACCGAGTCATGAAGTTATATTATGAGGGTATTAGTATCGGGGACCTTAGAGTGTAATGCTATGGTGGGACTTTAGGTCTTAATAATTCTTGTGCAGTCATTTGCTTGGCCACATGATCCATCATAAGGGGTTGTAGTTTATTTATTTAGCTATACCTAATTATGGCTCCGTCCAAAGAGATTAAAACTTGACAAGATATTCAACGTGTTGTTTAATAAATCTCTATGCCTAGCATCATCCATGCCGCCCTCGGGAACGTTTGCCACATATAAGTTACACATCACTTGAGCTTGTCCTCTTGCCACATAAGAGGATTGGGCTTTCTCTCTTTGAGAGCTTTCACTTGCTACTATCTGTTATCTGCTTGCAATATACAACCAAAAATACCAAAAACACTTGCATCTTTTATTGTTTTATTTATCAATCTTACTAACCAATACCTTCAGCTCCTCGTGGGTTCGACAACCTTTTCTAATTGAAAGGTACTACAATTGATCTCCTGCACTTGGGAGCCATCAAGATACTTTTCTGGCGCCGTTGCCGGGGAGCGTAGCGCTATTGGTAAGAAGTTTGGTAAGGAAACTTGAAAGCTGTTTATCTCATTGTTACTATGGCATTTATGAATCGTGCCTCGCTGCATCTTGCTCTATATGAAAGTGCTTATGCCACTACTGCAAAGGTGGTTGAAACTGCTGTGCCTGAGATACCTAAAGTGGGATATAAAATTCCCATGGGTCATGTTAAAAGAGTTATGAAAAATCCATTTACAGGAGATGGAACTAAGTCGGCACGCGAGCACATGGAAATAATTGAGGACATATGTGGCTTATTCAGACTACCTGGTATTTCAGAGGATCAGGTAAAAAGGAAGCTATTGTATTTGTCTTTATCTGGTAATGCTCGTGATTGGTACAGGTCTTTGGATGAAGAGGTCCAGAATGAATGGAGTATCTTGAGGAAGGTTTTCTTTCTTAAATATTTTACTCCTAAAGAAGCTTATGATAACCGCTGCTATATATTCAATTTCTGGCCACATCTGGGAGAGAGTATTACTCAAGCTTGGGGGAGGTTAAAGGAACTCCTTCGCAAGAATCCATGTCATGATCTTACAAGGAAACTTATATTGATAAACTTTTATGTGAGACTACCTATGAAGCACAAGGAGATTCTGGATAATTCATCTGGTGGAAGTTTTACTAATAACACTGAAGAAGAAGCATGGAATTTATTGGAGACTATTTCTGAAAATACTAGCCACTGGGATCTTGATAAAGGTAATGAGCCATATTTTGATTATGAATATTCATGTGTAGAGAATTTCTCTACTTCTATTTGTTTAAAAATCTGAGTGATACTTTTGGTCTTGATCCTTATGTTATAATTGAAATAGCTAAAGGTTTTGCTGATCATATCTGTGTTCCAAAAAGTGGATTTGAAGTTTATGTTGAACCTGTTAAACAATCTATTGTTGTTCCTAAAGTTATTAAACAGGTTGAACCAATGTCATCTGTGACAATTGAGGAGTATGTTGAACCACCTCCATTTCCAAACCAAGTTAAGGAGAATTTACTTAAAGCTGTTACTAACAAGAGTAACAAAAGATGTTCTCAGCCTTATGAACAGGTGGAAGTCAACACTCAAATTTCTGTTATCAAGCAACTAAATGAAGAAGACCCAGTGGATGTTTATCTATGTGAAGATGCTACCAAAGTCATCAAAGGTAATTCGGCCAAAGTTGGGAAACCTGTTATATCATGCTCTATTGGGACTTCAAGTTATCATGGTCTATGTGATATTGGAGCAAGTATTAGTGTCATTCCATATTCTCTTTATCTTGAGATCAAGCCTGATATTGATCCCATTGTTATGGAAGAGACAGGTATGACAATTCAACTTGCTAATAAAGATTATATTAGTCCATTTGGAATTGTTAGAGATGTTGAAGTATTGATTGGCAAAATAAAATACCCTGCTGATTTTATTGTGCTTGGTTGTCCTCAAGATTCATTTTGTCCTATCATTTTTGGTAGACCTTTCTTACATACTGTTGGTGCTGAAATTAATTTGCCTAAAGAGAAAGTGTTTATTAAATGTGCTGGTGAGAAACTTGAATTTAACTTTTCCAAATTTGCTGATAAACATGTTGAGAAAGAGCCAATTCCTAATAATTTAATTGAAACTCTTGCTCATATAGCTGTAGCTTCAACTGATGTTGTAGAACGTTATATGCTTAATCAAGATGAACCATTTAATGATGAGGAAAAAGAGGCTTTGGAACAAATATTATGGCAACAACCACCACAATTACAATTGCATATCCCACCTGATAATTTAGGAGTGCTACCACCACCTAAAGGGGATCCTAGTTTTGAATTGAAACCTTTGCCTGCAAATCTGAAATATGCATATTTGGATGAGAAGAGCATATATCCTGTCATTATTAGTGCTAACCTTTCAGCTGAAGAGGAAGAGAAATTACTTGATGTGCTAAAAGCTCACCGACCAGCCATTGGATACTCTCTTGATGATCTTAAAGGTATAAGCCCCGCTCTATGTATGCATAAAATTAATCTGGAGGAAGATGCAAAACCTGTTGTTGATTTTCAACGCCGCCTCCATCCAAAAATGAAAGAAGTGGTAAGAAAGAGGTAATAAGACTTATTGAAGCTGGTATCATTTATCCTATAGCTGACAGTAAGTGGGTTAGTCCTGTTCATTGTGTTCCTAAAAAGGGTGGAATGACTGTTGTTCCAAATGAAAAGGATGAACTTGTGGCTCAACGTACTGTAGTTGGTTATAGGATGGTTATTGATTTCAGAAAATTGAATAAAGCAACTCGAAAAGATCATTATCCATTGCCATTTATTGATCAAATGCTAGAAAGGTTGTCTAAACACTCTCACTTTTGCTATCTAGATGGTTATTCAGGTTTCTCGCAAATTCCTGTCCATAAGGATGATCAAGAAAAGACCACTTTTACTTGCCCATATGGTACTTTTGCTTACAGGAGAATGCCATTCGGTTTATGTAATGCTCCTGCTACTTTTCAAAGATGCATGAATGCTATATTTGCTGATTATATTGAAAAGATAATGGAGGTTTTTATGGATGATTTTTCTGTGTATGGTACTTCCTTCGATAATTGCTTGTTCAACCTTAACAAAGTTTTACAGCGTTGTGAAGACCAACACTTGGTTCTTAATTGGGAGAAGTGTCACTTCATGGTTACTGAGGTATAGTTCTTGGGCATAAGATTTCTGGAGAAGGAATAGAAGTTGATCCAGCAAAGATTGAAGCTATTGAAAAACTACCATATCCAAGGGACCTCAAAGGTATAAGAAGTTTTCTTGGGCATGCAGGTTTTTACCGTAGGTTCATTAAGGATTTCTCCAAAATATCAAAACCTCTAACCAATCTTTGCAAAAGGATGTTCCTTTCTCTTTTAATGATGATTGCATTGAGTCCTTTAATATTTTGAAGAATGCTTTAATCACTGCTCCCATTATTCAACCTCCTGATTGGAACTTGCCTTTTGAAATTATGTGTGATGCTAGTGATTATGCAGTTGGGGCTGTTTTGGGCCAACGTGTTGATAAGAAACTGAATGTTATTTATTATGCTAGTAGAACACTTGATGCTGCTCAAAAGAATTATGCTACAACTGAGAAAGAATTTTTAGCAGTACTGTTTGCTTGTGACAAGTTTAGACCTTATATTACTGATTCAAAAGTCACAATACATACTGATCATTCTGCTATTAAATACTTGATGAATAAGAAAGATGCTAAGCCTAGACTAATAAGATGGGTACTTCTATTGCAAGAATTTGATTTACACATTGTTGATAGGAAAGGGGAGGATAATCAAGTTGCTGATCATCTCTCTAGGATGGAAAGCATACCTGATGATCCTATTCCTATTAATGATAGCTTTGTTAATGAACAACTTGCAATTGTTAATGTTTCTAGTGCTAAAGTTGCATCTCCTTGGTTTGCCAACTATGCAAATTTTATTGTTGGTAAAGTTTTGCCTCCACACTTCACTTCTCAACAAAGAAAGAAATTCTTTTATGATCTTAGACATTATTTTTGGGATGATCCTTTCCTCTATAAGAAAAGTGTGGATGGTATTATTAGACGTTGTGTACCTGAGCATGAACAACAGGCTATTATAAGAGATTGTCATGACAGTCCCTATGATACGTCTCAAACGTATCTATAATTTTTGATGTTCCATGCTGTTATTATATCAATTGCTACATGTTTTGGTTACACTTCATATCATTTTTATGCATTTTCTGGGACTAACCTATTAACAAGATGCCACAGTGCCAGTTCCCTGTTTTCTGCTGTTTTTGGTTTCAGAAAATCTATTAAGGAAATATTCTCGGAATTGGACGAAACAAAAGACATCGTCAATAATATCACGAGGAGATCACGGAGTCCAAAGGGGAGTCGGAGCAGACCCACCAGGGGGCCACGCCACACTAGGGCGCGGCCCAGGGTGGGCCCGCGCCCCCCTATGGCGTGGTGGCCCCCCTCGGCCACCGACGCCGCCTCTTCGCCTATATATTCTCCGCGACGCGAAAACCCTATTACGGTCGATCATATTCCACGAAAAGTTCCGTCGCGGCCGTCATCGTCAATCTCAGATCGGAGGAGTTCTGAAGCTCTTCCCGGCACCCTGCCGGAGGGGAGATCATCACCGGAGGGCTCTACATCACCATGCCTGCCTCCGGAGTGATGCGTGAGTAGTCCACCCCTGGACTACGGGTCCATAGCAGTAGCTAGATGGTTGTCTCTCTACCTTGTGCCTCCATGTTTAGATCTTGTGAGCTGCCTAACATGATCAAGATCATCTTATTGTAATGCTAGATGTTGTGTTTGCTGGGATCCGATGAATATTGATACCATGTTTATTCAAGTTGTTTATCTATGTGCTCTTGATCTTGCATGCTCTCCGTTGCTAGTAGATGCTTTGGCCAAGTAGATGCTTGTGACTCCAAGAGGGGGTATTTATGCTCGATAGTGGGTTCAGTCTCTAGATATCTGGATCAGTGACAGAAAGGTCTAAGATGGTAGATGTGCTGTTGCTACTAGGGATAAAACATTGGTGCAGTGTCCAAGGCACTTGTATTGATTATATTACACACTTTACTTCATGCAATAATCTGTTGTTAGCAACTTAATACTGAATAGGATGCGGATGCTGCCATGAAGGTGGATTATTTAGGCATAGATGCGGTTGGAATAACGGTCTATGTACTTTGTTGTAATGCCCAACTAGATTTCATAGTAGACATCTTGGCATGTATTGCATTGTTATGCCCTCTCTATTTGTCAATTGCCCAGCTGTAATTTGTTTACCCAACATGCTAGTTATCTGTTCTGAGAGAGACACCACTAGTGAACTGTGGACCCTGGTCCAATTTCCTCATACTGTTTACACAACCTGCTGCAATCATCTGTTTCCTGTTACTTGCTGTTTTCCACACCATACGTTTAACTCTTTGTTTCTGCAAGACCGGAGAGATTGACAACCTCTCTGTTTCGTGTTGGGCAAAGTTCTGGTTTGTGTCTGTGCAGATTCCACGTTGGTGCAAGCTCCCTAGCGCCAGGGGGAGTCAACATCAACAACCTTCCAATGATCGTCAAGTCCTACTGGATTGATAACCTTGGGTAGATTATTCAAGGAAAACTTCTGCTGTCTACATCATAACCTTCCTCTTGGGGTTCACCAACACGTAGCCATCAAGCTGTTTTCTGGCGCCGTTGCCGGGGATTTAAAGACCTTCTCGAACTACAAGTCTCCCGTCAACGACTGTTTTCTGGCGCCGTTGCCGGGGACTTGGAGGCTATTGGAAAGGGGAGTCTCTCAGTTCCAATCTCTTTACTTTGTTTTTTGTCTTGTTTTAGTTTTGTTTTGCTTGCTGTTAAAAATCAAAAACCCAAAAAAATTAAATTCCTGCATCTAGTTTACTATTTCGGTTGTTACTTGCTTGTTGCCATGTCTAGTTCCGCTCCTAATATCATGTCTCCTGAGGAAGAGGTTTTCACTTTTAAGCAAGGAAGTGGGGAGAGTTTTGGTGATGCTTGGTCTAGAATTTCTGAATCCTATGTTAAAACTGAACCTAAAATGGCTTTGAGTCTGTTTCTTAGTAGTTTCTATTTTGGGTTGCTTCTTTGTTATAGATATGCTCTAGATGCTGTAGTTGGGGAGATTTCCTTCGTTATGATGGGGATCAAGCTTTCAATGCCATAAAAAATTAATTGCAGCATCTGCCTCTTCAAATAAAAAAATAGAATCTGCTTTTGAGAACATTCATTCAAGACTAGAATCACTTGAGTCAGAGTTGGCTAGTTTTAAAGAAACTTTTAAACTTTTTGAAAGTGTCCCTATGCCATTCGAACCTTCTGGATGGGTTCCTTCACTAAAAATTTCAATTGATGGGACAATTTTCTATGCTCATTGTGATATTAAATCTGAATTTTGCTTGATGCCTAAGAGGATTTATGACTCCCTGAATTTATATGAACTCTCAAAAAGTGAAACTTTTGTAACTCTAGCTGATAATTCAATCAAGTTATCTTTTGGGACTACTCAAGGAGTTGTTACTAAAATAAAGGGAGTATTTACACCTACTGATTATCATGTCATTGAATGTAGGAAATGGGAGCATCACACTTGGAAGAGGATTATTGAGGCAATTGGGAGCTGTCATTGACATGGGTGAAGCTACTCTGAAATTTAAACCTCCATATTGTTTGCATCATTTTCCTAATGCCCCTAAAGCCAAGGCTAAGAAAAAGAATAAGAGGTCTAAAGGTAACACTATTGGTACCTCTGGTCTTAACAATACTTGATGCATCTCTTCATGCCTAGCTCAAAGGCATTAAAGAAAAGCACTTCTGGGAGATAACCCATGTTTTTATTTGCTGTTTTATTTTTGTTTTCTTGAGTCAAGGATGCTTGTTTACCTCTGTAGCAACTCCTTTGTATCTTTTATTTGCTGTTTTGTTGTGCCAAGGAGAGTTACTAATGCAAAGTTGGTATTATTTTCGGGACTGCATTGGACAGATTGCTGTTCGTCACCGTTTAATTCAGTAGAAAATCAGAAAAAATCGAAAAATGCTGAAACTTTTTGTGCATGTTCCTGATGATGTTACGCAACTTTCATTATTTCAAAAGTTCTCATCTGAGCATCGTAAGTGCCTCGAAAAAATTCGTCATTACAGACTGTTCTGGTTTGACAGATTCTGTCTTTTATTTTGCATTCTCTCTTTTACAAGTTTTTAAGTGGTTTCTTTTCGTGTAAAAGTGCCCACTTGAGCCTAGTAACAGTGGCTAATGTTTAAAATAGTTGGCTTGTGAGTTTTGTCTTTGCTAGAACTTTGAAGTATTATCTTTTAGTGCACTAACCTGCTAATGAGAAAAGCTGTTAAGTTTTGGTGTGAAGGAAGTTTTCAAGTGTTGATAGAGGAGAATGATACTACATGATCAAGAAGAGTGAAGAGCTTAAGCTTGGGGAGGCTTACCTCCCCAGCATATTTCAAGAAGACTCAAGCATCTAAGCTTGGGGATGCCCAAGGCATCCCCTTCTTCATCTACAAATTATCAGGTCATCTCTAATGGTGCTATATTTTTATTGCTTCATGCTAGTGTACTCTTCCTTGGAGCGTCAGTGTGTTTTTGTTTTCAGTTTGTTTTGTTTTGTTTGCTGTGCTATACTTGTTGGATCCTAGTATTCATGTTTGGGAGAGAGACACGCTCCACTTTTTCATTAGAATACTCTTGTGCTTCACTTATACTTGTTGAGTATTCCTGTCTAGCTGCTGTGATTGCTGTTAGCTCTCAGTTTTTCATACATCTCTTGTTAGAGCTTTCAGTTTCTTTTGAAGAAAGTACTCTCTTGCTTCACTTATATCTGTTTGGAGAGTTGTCAAATAAGTTGATTGGTGTTTGGTTGGACCAGAAAAATGCTATGCATGTGGTAGTGGTATAAAATGCTTACATGAATCTTTTTAGATCGTTGTCTTGAGTAATTTGATGCTTGCCAATTGTTTTGAGCTGTCAAGTAATTAATGTTTAAGCTTGTGCATCATGTAAGTAATGGCTATTAATGAAGAACTACTATAAGGATTTTCTGCTATAATAATCTGTTGCATAATTGGAAGTCCATAGTAGTCTAGATAATTTTTGGATGAAGGCTATGTGTTAACAAGGAAGACAGTGGGAGTCTATGGTTCGTCAAACCTTGTGTTTTATGTACACTCTTGCTATTCCAGTTGATAATGATGTTTGCTTATAATAACCTTGCTAGCCTAAACTCTGTACTAAGAGGGAATGCTTCTTGTACATCCAAAACCTTGAGCCAAATCCATGCCACCTGTGTCCACCATACCTACCTATTATGTGGTGTTTTCACCATTCCAAGTAAATTTCTTCATGTGCTATCTACTAACTACTCAAAACAATTTCCTTTTTGTGTCACTACTTGAAAAGCTCATAAGGACGTAGATAGGTGGTCTTTATTTCCTGGTTGATCAAATTTTACACACCTGGACTAGTGGCATATACATCCGCTTATCCAATAATTTTGCAAAAAGAGCTGGCAACGGGGTGCCCAGTCCCAATTAATTACAACTTTAACCAAACAATTCTCTTCACATCTTTTTGCCCCTGATTCGTCAGTCAAGCAATGTTCACAAGTGTGTAAACAAAAGAGAAGAGGGATGATCTGCCCGCTGGTAGAAATAACGTCCTTCATGGGAGCCGCTCTTGTAAAGTTTGATCAACTAGTGAAGTAGAGTATTGCCTATTTGCTGATTTGTTGACACCTGTATACACCATTACCTTACAAAACAATATTTTATGCTCTCTATATGCCTTCGGGAACTACAGCTCTAGCACATGATGTTAATCCCTGCTTCCCTCTGCGAAGGGCCATTCTTTTACTTTTATGTTGAGTCAGTTTTCCCACTTCTTTCTGTCTCTTAAGCAAACATCATTGTCAACTCCAGTATAACAGTTTTTACATAACTTTGTGTTTGGTTGATCATATTCTTTGCATTGACATTATCTATATGATATACATGTTGAAAGTTGAAGCAAATGCTGAAGCTATTATCTTCCTTTGTGTTGATACAAACACTTTCATGTTGAGAATTATTGCTGCTGTGAGCTAACTATTATGTTAGACTATTATATCTCTAAATGTTTTATAGTATTATTCATGAAAGTTTGCACTTGTGTGATCACTTATGTTTACTCTTTATTTACTTGCTTGCAAACTATAGACCATTGGCTTGGATCACTTCATTCAGATCATGTGCATTACATTGTTATTTGATCAAAGATTGTGTTGGTAGCATGTCACTTCAAAAATTATCTGTTTTTATCGTTTACCTACTCGAGGACGAGCAGGAACTAAGCTTGGGGATGCTTGATACGTCTCAAACGTATCTATAATTTTTGATGTTCCATGCTGTTATTATATCAATTGCTACATGTTTTGGTTACACTTCATATCATTTTTATGCATTTTCTGGGACTAACCTATTAACAAGATGCCACAGTGCCAGTTCCCTGTTTTCTGCTTTTTTGGTTTCAGAAAATCTATTAAGGAAATATTCTCGGAATTGGACGAAACAAAAGACATCGTCAATAATATCACGAGGAGATCACGGAGTCCAAAGGGGAGTCGGAGCAGACCCACCAGGGGGCCACGCCACACTAGGGCGCGGCCCAGGGTGGGCCGCGCCCCCCTATGGCGTGGTGGCCCCCCTCGGCCACCGACGCCGCCTCTTCGCCTATATATTCTCCGCGACGCGAAAACCCTATTACGGTCGATCATATTCCACGAAAAGTTCCGTCGCGGCCGTCATCGTCAATCTCAGATCGGAGGAGTTCTGAAGCTCTTCCCGGCACCCTGCCGGAGGGGAGATCATCACCGGAGGGCTCTACATCACCATGCCTGCCTCCGGAGTGATGCGTGAGTAGTCCACCCCTGGACTACGGGTCCATAGCAGTAGCTAGATGGTTGTCTCTCTACCTTGTGCCTCCATGTTTAGATCTTGTGAGCTGCCTAACATGATCAAGATCATCTTATTGTAATGCTAGATGTTGTGTTTGCTGGGATCCGATGAATATTGATACCATGTTTATTCAAGTTGTTTATCTATGTGCTCTTGATCTTGCATGCTCTCCGTTGCTAGTAGATGCTTTGGCCAAGTAGATGCTTGTGACTCCAAGAGGGGGTATTTATGCTCGATAGTGGGTTCAGTCTCTAGATATCTGGATCAGTGACAGAAAGGTCTAAGATGGTAGATGTGCTGTTGCTACTAGGGATAAAACATTGGTGCAGTGTCCAAGGGCACTTGTATTGATTACATTACACACTTTACTTCATGCAATAATCTGTTGTTAGCAACTTAATACTGAATAGGATGCGGATGCTGCCTTGAAGGTGGATTATTTAGGCATAGATGCGGTTGGAATAACGGTCTATGTACTTTGTTGTAATGCCCAACTAGATTTCATAGTAGACATCTTGGCATGTATTGCATTGTTATGCCCTCTCTATTTGTCAATTGCCCAGCTGTAATTTGTTTACCCAACATGCTAGTTATCTGTTCTGAGAGAGACACCACTAGTGAACTGTGGACCCTGGTCCAATTTCCTCATACTGTTTACACAACCTGCTGCAATCATCTGTTTCCTGTTACTTGCTGTTTTTCTGCTGTTTTCCACACCATACGTTTAACTCTTTATTTCTGCAAGACCGGAGAGAATGACAACCTCTCTGTTTCGTGTTGGGCAAAGTTCTGGTTTGTGTCTGTGCAGATTCCACGTTGGTGCAAGCTCCCTAGCGCCAGGGGGAGTCAACATCAACAACCTTCCAATTGATCATCAAGTCCTACTGGATTGATAACCTTGGGTAGATTATTCAAGGGAAAACTTCTGCTGTCTACATCATAACCTTCCTCTTGGGGTTCACCAACACGTAGCCATCTCCCTATGGAGGGCATCATGCAGGAGATCGCACAGGAGGAAAGGTATTACAATCTGGTTTCTATCGGCCTACTTTATTTAAGGACTGTGCTGAATATGTTAAATCTTGTGATAAATGTCAAAGAGTAGGAAACATTGGTAGGAGGAATGAAATGCCTATGAATTATTCATTGCCACTTGAACCATTTGATGTGTGGGGTTTTGACTTTATGGGTCCTTTCCCAGAATCAAAGACAAAGCATACTCACATTTTGCTTGCAGTTGACTATGTTACAAAGTGGACGGAAGCAATTCCAACCAAAAGTGCAGATCATGCCACAGCAATGAAGATGCTCAAGGACATCATTTTCCCCAGGTTTGGTGTTCCTAGGTTCTTAATTACTGATGGTGGTTCTCATTTCTTGCATGGTGTTCTTAGAAAAACTTTGGCAAAATATGATGTTAACCATAGAATTGCATCTCCTTATCATCCTCAAACAAGTGGGCAAGTTGAATTAAGCAATAGGGAAATTAAACTCATTTTGGAAAAGACAGTGAATAAGTCTAGATCTGATTGGCCAATTAAGATTAATGATGCTTTGTGGCTTATAGAACTGCTTTTAAAAATCCTATGGGAATGTCTCCTTATAAAATGGTTTATGGAAAAGCTTGTCACTTACCTGTTGAACTAGAACATAAAGCTAGATGGGCTATTAAACAACTGAACTTTGATTTTAAAACTGCGGGAGAAAAGAGAATTCTTGACCTAAACCTACTTGACGAATGGAGAAATGAAGCTTATGAAAGTGCCAGGATGTTTAAAGAAAAAGTTAAGATTTGGCATGACAAGAAAATTAAGAAAAAGGAATTCAAAGTAGGTGATCAAGTTTTATTATACAACTCTCGTTTCAAGTTTTCTGCAGGGAAGCTAGCTTCAAAGTGGCAGGGACCATTAGTGATACAGGAGGTGTACCGTTCAGGAGCTATCCGTCTTCACGGTGACATGAAAGGTAAACCTCATGTAGTTAATGGACAACGCCTTAAACCTTATATTGCAGGAAAAAGCTTGTCGGAGGGTGGAGAGTTGAATTTACAAACACCGGAGGAGGTAATTGAGAGAAACCGTGCAGTTTCAGAAACCCCAAATCAATAGAAGGTAACTTACTGTTGGAAAGTTTCTCGGAATTGCATAATATTTTAAGGAAGTCATTTTTTATGGAAATCATCGTATGGGACAAGAAAACTGGACGAAACGGAGACCCGAGGGAGGAAAGAGAGGGGCCCACGCGGCCCATGTACCTGGCCGCGTGGGGCTGTCCCTTTCCCACCTCGGAGTCCTTTTTCGTCTCGTTTTCGATCCCGACGCTTCGCCTTGACCCAAAAACTCTCAATATATACCCTCTCTGTCGATCTAATCTCGCACCGAGCGTTCTCGAGCGATTCTTTCTTTTGCTGTTTCTGCCTGTCAGGTTTTTAGCCATGTCTTCGGGAGACTCCTACCAATGCTCCTCCATGGACGACGATGATGATGAACTCGATGGGTACAGCCCCACGTCCATATGGAGGAGGAATAGGAAGAGGAAGGACTACTCCGACGATGAAGACTACAAGCTTGATGAAGAGGAGATGGACAAGCAAGAAGCTGAAGAAGAAGAGCACAAGCCCTCCGTCGACATCGCGCCCTTGGCGACAGCACCTCCATCACCCATTGCTGTTGCCGGCGTGAGGGTGAACCACTCTCTTGGAAACAAGAGGCGGGGCGCGCGCATGCAGACCGGAGGGAAGGTTCCCAGGCACTTCCTTGCGAGCAAAAACGTAGCTTCTACTCTTATTGACAGGGAATTTCAGCGCACCACTCAAGAGAACTATCCTGGTGAATGGGATCGCAAGATCCCCAACAAGAAGGTGCCAAGCCCGGAGTGGAAGCCTTGCAAAGAGTCGGTGGAGAAGAATCTCATGCAAAAACTGGGAGAAGCCGCAAAAGAGTTCGAAAAGCTTACAACCTCATGATGAAGATCATTGGGGATCTTGAAGATAATTATTATGAAGGCAATGTGAAAGAAGAGAGGAAGTTCTAGCAAGACACCAAGCTTGGGGGAGTTCCATCTAGTCTTTCTCTTTATCAATCTATCATATCTATCTAGTCATGGTGTGCTTTGCTTTTATCGATTAGTTATCAATATCTCTTAGGCGTGTGTGAGCTCATGGAGCATTATCATGTATCCCTATCTTATGGTTTATCAATGAATATTAAAGTATGGTGTCATCCATGATTCTCTTGTTTGGGGATTTATGGGTAACACTCATGCAAATGAGCGTGGCATATTTAGAATTTCAATCACATCTTGCCTTGAAATTAATTAACTTGAGTATGTTGGACAATTATAGAATTATCTCAATATAGAAGAAGTAAAAAGACTTGTGAACCAATAGTTTGAGGTTAAGATATGGTCTTGTAGGATAAGAAGTTGAGAAGACTTAATGAAAAGGATATAAAACACTCTTGTTACAACCTAGTATCTTTTGAGCAAATTAATGATCATGGATATTTCAATACCTATGCTCTTGAATGTGAATGAAAGGAAGGCACCTGAAATTTCAGCTAGCCATGGAAAGTGTAAGAAAAGGGTTGTGTAGAGCATGGGAACTTGATTGAGATATCCATGACTAAAGTTTGCACTAGTTACTAGTCAAGCAAGAGTGATAACAATTTTTATATCTATCTGTCTTTTCATTTGTCTTCTTTTGAACTTGTTATCCAATGAGAGTTTATCTTGTCTTTGAATTTCAGCAAAGTATAAAAGATTATAATGCTTGCCATGAAGTGCAAAAGCATGTGAAAAACAATATGATTCGATTGTCCAACATACAATGGTTATTTGCTTTCAAAAGTAAGGGGTGATTGCTAGAGTTCTACTTATGTTGCCCTCATATGTATGAGTTTTAGATCATTAATCTTATCTTGCAATTGAATATGATGATGATACAATGCCCGTATTTATTTATCAACCATAAGTCCATTGATGCATGTAATGATCTATGTCCTTACTTACTCGAGGACGAGTAAAGGTTTAAGCTTGGGGGAGTTGATACGTGCATTTTATATCATCATTTATATAACTTTTAGTATCATACTAGAATGTTATTTGCATGATTATATGATTGTTTCTACATGTTTTAGATGATTTTGGGGACTTTCATACAAAGTCCCTATTTTTGGTATTTAATTTCTGGGAGGCAGAAAACCCCTTTTTCTTGTCTTTAATGTTTCAGGAGCTACAGGAACTCAAATAATAAAAGGAAAAATACTGCGTCAGTTTTTCATCGGGAGAAAGGCAGAGGGAAGAAGACCGAAGAGAGGAGAGCCACGAGGGCCAAATGGGGGTGGCCCACGCGGCCCATGTACCTGGCCGCGTGGGACCCACCCAAAGGTGCCTCGGGCACCTCCTCGCCTGGGGCTTTTTATCGACGCCTTCGTCTCGCCCGAAAAGTAACGCCCTAATTTTTCCAAGTCCATCCGAGGTCGCGGCGGCGGCGAAACTCCTGATCCCTTCCGAGGGGGGTCAGATCCTGCTGCTCCGGAACTCCGGAGAAGGGGGAAATCATCGTCATCGTCATCACCTCTCCTCCTTGGCGTGGGAGGAGGCCTCTACATCATCACCCCCATCAAGACCAGCACCATCACCATCATCATCACCGTGATCCACTCCGTTCCCCTCGCAGTTTGAGAGTTGCTATACCCTAGATACTTGTCTTGTGCTACTATTCATGTTTGTGATTGAGTACTTGTCATTATTTGGTGGTGAAGTTATAATTTCAGATTGTGTTGTACCACTTATGCCACTGATTATGATCATGTTCGCACGTTGTGAGTAGTTCCCGTATGTTCCTGAGGGCATAGGATGAATTGGCATTGATTTATATATGACATGTGTTGGTATTTTGTCAAGAGTTTATCTTTTATGTGATTCTATGATGGTGTTGTGCGAACGTCGACTGCACAACACTTCACCTTTATGGGCTCATAGGAGAACACCGTAGTGTAATGAATTGATGGAGACTTGGGAGGACACGTAAACCTGAGACCGAGTCATGAAGTTATATTATGAGGGTATTAGTATCGGGGACCTTAGAGTGTAATGCTATGGTGGGACTTTAGGTCTTAATAATTCTTGTGCAGTCATTTGCTTGGCCACATGATCCATCATAAGGGGTTGTAGTTTATTTATTTAGCTATACCTAATTATGGCTCCGTCCAAAGAGGATTAAAACTTGACAAGATATTCAACGTGTTGTTTAATAAATCTCTATGCCTAGCATCATCCATGCCGCCCTCGGGAACGTTTGCCACATATAAGTTACACATCACTTGAGCTTGTCCTTTGCCACATAAGAGGATTGGGCTTTCTCTCTTTGAGAGCTTTCACTTGCTACTATCTGTTATCTGCTTGCAAACTATACAACCAAAATACCAAAAACACTGCATCTTTTATTGTTTTATTTATCAATCTTACTAACCAATACCTTCAGCTCCTCGTGGGTTCGACAACCTTTTCTAATTGAAAGGTACTACAATTGATCTCCTGCACTTGGGAGTCATCAGCATTTCTGACATATTGTGTACAATATTCAAATGTTTGAAGGTTTGAAGTGCTCAAACATGTTTGAATTTCAGCGTCAATATTTAATTGAAATCAGAATAATCCATTTGAATTTGGTTCCACATTTGGGAAAGTTTGTTCGTGTGGTGTCGAAATGTTGGCCAAATTGAAATGTTTAAATAAATTTGTTTTTGTTATGAGTGTAATGCAGTTATTTTTGGTGAGCATTTTGGTTTTATTTTATGGAAATCTGAATATTCGTTCAAATGTTGGATAAATTGCAACTTGCAAATATGTTTTTTTTATTTTGTTATTATAAAGTGGAACAGTACTCGTAGTTTTTAGATATGAATCTCGGAATATTCGCGTAAATGTTGGATAAATTGCAACTTGCAAATATGTTTTTTATTTTGTTATTATAAAGTGGAACAGTACTCGTAGTTTTTAGATAAATGACACCATTATTAAGTGAGATGTGAAGCATTTGGAGCATTGTAAAAAAATGGCTCCATTATCATTTGTTCAAGGAATTGGAACATTGCATAAATAGTACTTCCTTTTTGATGTTTTTTGTTGTTTAAACAAAGCTTGGAATATTTCATATTTATTTTTTCTTTTGTAGATCGTAAAAAAATATTCGTTAAAATTAAATATAAACATATCTTATATTCCATCATTTAGTAAACCCATCCGGGACGTTGTGATTTGAAATGTTAAAATTCGTCGTAATTTGTCGTCCGGAGTAACTCCAATTTTTTTTAGTGAATTTAAATGTTTAAGTGTGTTTGTAGTTTGACATAGATTTTAATTAATCTACTTAATCAGGAGAAATACACTATATAAGTATTTTGTAACTTTAAATCCATTATTTTAGAAGGAATGCATTTAGGTTTTGTTGAAATGTTTGGTAAGTTGAGATGTTGAAAAATGTTTGTATATTGTCGCACGTAGGTAGCATATATTTTTTGGTCATTTTGATATTTATTTTTTCATATTTTTTGATGGCTATTTTCTTTAAACTACTGATTGTGTGATTTTTTTTTTTTTTGGGAATTAGTTAATTTATATTTGGAAGAACCGCAACTGAATTTCGTATGTTGAGGAAGTTAATTCTGGTTATTTCCAAAATATTTTTTCAAATTGAAATATTCAAATTGAGTCCATAATTAGAGGACATGTACTGTGTGAGCATTTGTTAAATTCCGCTCCACATACTTAGGGGAAGTTCATTTGGAATTTTTGTAAATGTTCACCAGTTCAAAATATTCGAACTTTTTTTTTTCCATAAATTATGTTTGCATTTTAGCATAAATAGTTGGCAGTTATTTTTCCTGAACATGTTTGTATATTTTTTAAGTATCTATTTTTTTGAAGCATATTCTAATATTCGAATATGTTTTTCTTTTTTCCATTAACATTTAATTTAAGTCTTTAATGTGTAGAAATGCACATTTGTTCAGCCAGTTTTATATTAGGCAATGTTCATTTGCATTACATCCAATTATTTATGAATTTGAAATGTTCATTTTGAGGCCTTTATTAGAGGGAATGATGACATGAACATTTATTAAAAATTCAACTTCACATAATTAGAGCATTTGCTTCACATAATTAAAGCATGTGCATTTGGATTTTCTCCCAATATCCACCAATTTTAAAAGTTCAAATTGTTAGTTCCGTGGCATTCAAGTAAAATTGACAACATAAATTGGAGACAACCCCATAAGTTCATAAGTTAGTTGTTTAGTGCTTTTATATAAACATGTTTTAAAGTTATTGGAACATGCATGAATTTGACATAATCAAATAGTTTACATTTTTATGAAATTTTTTACATATTGAACATTTTTTTTGTGAATTGTAGATGAAAACATATGAATTTTATGAAATTTAACATTTTTCTGTAATTATTAATTGCCTGACAGGTGGGTCCCGCGATGACGTAGGCATGTAATGTCAGCATCCAAATGGTGGGGAAAAAAAGTTGAATATTTCAAAAAAAAATCTTAGCATAAGTATTTTGCGTGTTTTTTTCTGATTGTTTTCATTTTTTTTTCCAACGGATATATTCAGAGATATTGATTTACACTTTGTTTGAATTTCAAAAATCAGTGAAAGTGGGAAGCTATTCGTATTTTTTTTTCAAATGCTCAGATTTGGAAACAATTGGAAATTTTGAAGTTTTAAATTTTGAATTTTGGTAATGTGGCATAAATAGTGAAGTTTTTTTTTGTGTTAATGTTGACATATTTGTCATATTTGTGAATACGGTGGTGGGAGAAACTCAAATTTGGAGCTGTGCACATTCAAAAGTTGTTTAGATTTTGAATGTACCGAAATTAGAAAGGAGAAGTTTACATTTACAAATTAATTGTAATTTGGTTAAATAGGGTAGGTTCACACGTGGGAAATTGTAACGGTTTCTGAAATTATTCCTGAGAAGAAAAAAAAATCTGATATATTTTAGAGTATTTCCAATTTTTAAGCTATTTGGAATGTTAAAAAAAGTTTTTGTTTGTTTGTCAATTTGTAATTGAAGTCCATAATGAGTGCGAAAGCACATTTATTTAACTTAATTCCATAATTATAGAGTTCGTTTTGTGAAATTCAATTCCATATATTTGTCCATATAATTGGAGCAAGTGCATTGTTTTTTTTTCCCAAATTGTGGCCAAGTTGAAATGTTTTGTTCATATAGTGTAGAATATTTCAAATTTAAAAGCAAATTGGAATGTTTTAAGATGTATTTTTTTATTAACTTTTAATCTAAATCCGTAATGAATGGAAATGCACATATATTCTGTTGAATTCCATATTTTTTTTTAAATTCAAGTGCATACAATTTTCCACATAGTTGGAGTGAGTGCACTTTTGTTTTTCCATTCTTTTTAATGTGAGTTGGAATGTTTAATTATGTCTGTAGTTTGTCCTAATTAGTTAGCAGTTTGTTTTATGATTAGTTTGAACTATTTTCCTTTTTTCTTCCGATAGAAAGATTTGAATTTTCCTGAGTTCGTAACATTATTTGTTTTCTGCAATTATCATTTTCTGGAAATTCCTGCGAAAAGGAAGAAACACTGACAGGTCGGGCCCACTGTGACATTGGTAAACATGCATGAATTTGACATAATTAGACAGAAATATTTTTGCTGAACATTCTGATATATCATTTGCATTTTTTATCATGTGTGACATGATAAATTAGGGAGTTCATTTTAAACTTAGAAAATGGATAATAATTTAAATGGGGTCCAAATACCACTAAAAGCAACATTTGGAACAAACACCATAATTAAAGGAAGTGGCATTTTAGTAATTCGACATAAATAAATGATCAAGTATTCGTCTTTGGTGATTTTGCAATTCACTTCAAATTCACGTGTTATCAATAAAAACAATACCGGAAAGGAAGGAAATAATGAACACATGGTATAATGCAATGCGCATACAAACATGTATAACATGATAAATTAGGGGTTCATTTTAATCCCTAGAAGATGGATAATAATTTTAATGGGCCCAAATACCACTAAAAGCAACATTTGGAACGAACCCCATAACTGGGAAAGTGGCATTTTAGTAATTATAGGCAAGTCTTAATTTAAGTTGTTGAATCATGCATGAATTTGTCATAAATAAGGAGTTTATATTTTTCTGAACATTTTGGTATATTATCCATAATTTCCTGAATTACAGATCAAAAGATATGAGCTTTACAAATTTGAGCAGTTTTTGTAATTATTAAAAATCTGACAAACGGGGACCGCATGTCAGTGGCTTGTTAATTATGAAATCCTTTACGGAAATTAAAGAGGCTGACAGGTGGGCCCGTCGTGGCGTCACAGCTGGCGTTAGCGACGCAGACGCTGGTGCCGGCGGCTCGGCACGGCGGCTCGGCAGGGGAGCACGCCCGCGGCACCGGGGATACGCGATCCGCTGGAGAGCGTCGAGGGGAGGCGAGTGGCGGCGAGCAAATCGCGGCGGCAGAGGGAGCCATATAGTCGCCGGAATTGGCCGGCGGCGAGCAAATCGCGGCGGCGGCCGAAGTCGGAGAAGAAGACTCGATTCGCCGCACTAAGACCGTCCCTGCACGGATATCTTGCGGAGGAGGTAGAGGGAACGACGGCGGACCTCGGGGACTGGTTGAATGCGTCGAGGGAGGAGCGGAGCGGCGGTGGCGCCGGCGCGGCGATTTCCGCGTCGCGCGGGAAGAGAAGGAAGGAGGGGGGGGTGTAACGCAGTTTTGCAATTTCGTCCGTGCTTTGTTCACAATTTTCGAATCGTCCCTCGACACGTGATTTCGTGTACTGCAGGTTGATTTATGGTTTTGGGAGGGGATTTTCTGCAAAAGCGTCACGGACGTGTCGTGTGGACCGTCCGATCGCCGACCGACGGCTGGGATCGCGGCACTGTAGTACTGTAGCAATGAACAATACTTACTGTTCATTGCTATAGTCGCCGAGCGCTGAGGGCGCGAGAAAGGGATGGTCTTTGATATAGTTAGAGATTTTCTGCATTTGCTTCTTTTCTTCGGACTGCACCATCCGCTTCTTCTGCACTGTCCGCTCAAACTCCTCCTTGCTCAACCAACCCTCCTTGTTTCCTTCTTTATTATTTGCTTGTTATCCCCGGACTTGTACTTCTCGGAATTCTGCACTATCTGCTCAAAGTCCTCCTTGCTCACCCAACCCTCATTTCTGTTTTCCTTCTTTATTTTCTTTATTTGCTTCTTGTCCTCGAAGTGTACTTTTGGGCATCCTGCACCATGCGCTCGATCTCCTCCTTGCTTAGCCCTCCCTTGTCAGTGGCGATGGTGATGCTCTTCTTGTTTCCAGTTGTGATATCCTCCGCCGACACCTTCAGGATGCCATTTGCTTCGACTTCAATGGTTTCATGATCTTTGCATGCCCCTTGGTGCCGGGGTGATACCACGGAGCGCGAACGTGCCCAGGAGCCTGTTGTCCTTGTCAATTCTCCTTCACCCTCGTACACCTTGATTAGCACGCTTGTCAGGTTATCGAAATTGGGTATCGACCCTGCCTCTTAACGGGATGGTGGTGTTCCTGGGTACCAACACACTCATTAGACCAGGTATCACCTCGACACCGAGCGAGAGAGGCGTGACGTCCGAGCAGGAGAAAGTCCTGCACTTTCTGTCGCACTCGCCGCTAAGGACGGTAGCTTGGACAGCAGCGCCATAGGCAACAGCCTCATCAGGGTTGATGCTCTTGCAAAGCATCTTTCCGTTGAAGAAATCCTGAGCAGCTGCTGCACCTTGGGGATCCGGTGGATCCCCCACAAGGACCACGTCCTGGATTTGAGACTTGTCCATCTTGGCATCGCTGAGGCATTTCTCGACATGTCCAATGCACTTGTATAATAGGTCCATGTTGAGCTCCTCAAAACGGCACGACTGATTGTACCATAGAAGTCAATGCCATCATGGAGCGAATCAATCTCAAATTTGGCCTGCACCGTGGTAGACAACATCCTCTTGGCCCTCTCGCAGGCCGTCCTCAGCCGCATGAGTGCCCGCGGGTTGCTCTGATGTCATTCTTGTGTTTCTTAAGAAAATCTTGCACAAAGTGTTCCACCATCCGCTGTTGAATCCTGCCCGCCGAGATGGGTGTCGCCAGAAGTGCCTTGACCGTGAAGGTACCCATGTGTATACTGATAATGGAGACATCCATGGTACCGCCGCTGAGATCAAAGATAAGCACCGTCTTCACTTCACCGCTGCCAGAAATCTTGTCGAGACCATAGGCGATGGCAGCTGCAGAGGGCTCATTGATGAGCGCATGACGTTGAGGCCAGCGATGGCACCAGCGTCAATGGTGGACTGGTGCTGGGAGTCGTTGAAGTAGACCGGACAGTGATGACGACATTCTTCACCGCCGTGCCGAGGTAGGCCTCAGCGTTCTCCCGCATCTTCACCAAGCATCATGGAGGAATCTCTGCGCTGCAAAGTGCTTCTCCTTGCCCGTACTGCACTACGATCATTGGTCTGTCACCAGGACCTGACATGACTTTGAAAGGCCAATAGCTTGATATCTCCTTGTACGCACGCATCACTGAATCGCCGGCCGATCAGTCGCTTTGCATCTGAATAAAATTGATAGTTAGTTTTCATAGAAGTGTGTCTTGCAAAACTCGAGGTATATCACAAAACTTATTTCATAAAATTGCACAGTTAGAGACAAATGTGAAACCATGTAATACAACTAAAACCGTTATATCGTAAAACTACAGCTTGCAACAGACATAAAACGGGGTCACATGCATGCCATTGTCGCTGTATTAAACTTGTAGTTGTCAAGTTTACATAAAAATGATCAGGACTTAATTTCAAACAAAATGGAGTTATAATGTGTAATTAACAAGCCAATCAATCTCAACGGTGGCTTGTCAAAAACCCATGATCCTTTTTATGTAGTGCAATTAATATACCACTCAATGTTTACACATATTCAGTTATAAGAATTGAGATAATTATATTTTTTAAGTTCTCACATTATTGATCACAAAGGGCAAAATCTGGATCATCAGTCTTACCCTATGGTTGAGATGGTATGACCTCGACCAAGATGTTTGTTACGAGCACGTAGGACTGATGGGCGGCCACCGAGCCGTCAGTGGTAGCACAAGATCAAATTTAACCAAAAAAGTC
>CAMZMU010000045.1:44471622-44561460 GCA_947311845.1 Poa pratensis
CCCCCCCCCCCCCCCCCCCCCCCCCCCCCCCCCCCCCCCCCCCCCCCCCCCCCCCCTTGATCCCATCTTTGGGTCGCACCCTCTTCCCTCAATCTCTCCTTGCTCCACACATCTCCCTCTCCACTGATCCAGTAAGCCACATATGTTTTCATATATGTGCATTAGTTGAATTATTTTAACATTAGTAATCTTTCAACAAATCCAAAAAAAAATTTGTGGCATAATAATACAATCTTGGTGAAATAGTTCTAAAAAAAGTCTACAAATCTGAAGCCATAAGAGTGTGTAAGATAACTACATTTGCCAAGCCTAAGTTTAACAATTTGGTATACACACTTTTTTATCCTACGACCCATCTATCATAGAGTGATTTTTTTTGCAGACTTTTGCCACACTTCGTGGCACTCGACTTCTCAGACTTTTGTGGCTGAGACACTTGGCAAAATTAGGTTGGGCAAAGTGTGGCCAGGAACCAAACGGCCGAGACATTGGCCATAACCAAAATCTAGTTTTTTCTTAATCACAAATCTCTCAATAATTCTACTACAGGATTTCCAATGTGTGAAACAAGCTAGCGTGCAAGAATCCAGTGAAATGATGTTGAATAGTTTTGCAGCGTAGTATTACTTATCTGAGGTGCTTAGGGTAAGGCGGTAAGCAAACAATTAGTGGCACGGAAAAGGCTCATTACCACAAACAACCAGCAAAACAAGTAAGCGAAAAAACGATCAATGGCGGGGAATCTGACATCACCTACCAAACCCTAACGAGTGACGAACATCGCCAATGCTGAAAAAATCGAGAGAACCAACAGATCGAGATCAGATCTAGTTTATACCAAAGACGGTGTTGACGGGGTTGGTGGCGGCCTGGTTCATGGCCGCGTCGCCGATGAGCCGCAAGGTGTCGGTGAAGGCTACGCAGGACGGCGTTGTGAGGTTCCCCTGGTCCTTGGGGATGACCTCGACGCGGTTGTGCGACGGCCGCCAGACGGCGACACAGGAGTAGGTCGTCCCGAGGTCGATGCCGATCGCCGGTCCGTCGGCCTTCGTGCCCGCCATCTCCTAGCGGCGGGGGCGGCCGGAAGAGGAAGTATCTTTTCTGGTTTTGAACTTTGGAAGAGGGAAAGGAAAAAAAGACGGGGATTGCCTCTGCGATGGGTGGGAGACTGGGAAGCGGGAACTGCTGTGAAGCCAAGATATTTACGAAGCCGAAGTGTTAAATAAAGGTGGAGTATTTTTTTTCTGGGGAAAAAAGAGGTGGAGTATTTCGCCGAGTTCCTTGCGGCAATCATTGTGACATTTTTTCTGGTTTACAGCAATACGCGTTGAAATATTTTTAACACAAACGAAATAATTTTCATGTAGGCAACATTCCTCACTATAATTGTTTTTTTACATGTCCTCACTATAATTGTCGAGGTAATGGGATGCAACATACGCAACGTACAGACCATCAGATGCGGCGACACAAAAGCACCTTTTCAGCTTGAAGGCAATCTTCAAAATGAACATCTAGAATCATTGCAATATATTGCTTTCACCGCGTTTGGTTACCTGCATGAAGCCGATCATACCCGACGGGTGCACTTTTTAAGTGTGTGGATGCTTGCAAAAGGTTTCGGGTTTTGCTAGCGCGTTGTTTAAAGCACACCTCGATTCGAAAATATTGAGAACACTCAATTCGGTTGTTTCTAGTGAGGCGTGGCCAAGCGCGCACAAGGGCGTGAAGATGGGTGGGAGGCAACGAGACCCTCCGGGAGCACACCAAAAGTGCATGTACCCCATGTGTGATTTTGCTAATTGATGGCAATCCCTCTAGATTAATGGGTTGTCAAGTTTTATATGAAGGGGTTTTCCATAGATAATGCATGAAAACCATTTGATGGATTCAAGACTGAAGTCTCTAGACTATTTTGGTTGTAGTATCCAAAAAGGCTACTATGACTAGAGGAAGGCTGTTGTACAA
Source organism: Poa pratensis (assembly GCA_947311845.1). Taxonomy (NCBI): domain Eukaryota; kingdom Viridiplantae; phylum Streptophyta; class Magnoliopsida; order Poales; family Poaceae; genus Poa; species Poa pratensis. The sequence continues at coordinate 44,473,591 of CAMZMU010000045.1, forward strand.
CCGAAGCATGTGGAACTTCCTTTAGGTGCTCTTAGGTTCATCTAGAGTGTCCAGGTGCTTATGTTTCCGCTTGGCGCCCTGTCTATGGAGTGATGCCCAGCCAGATTCTACGGCTCTCCCTATGGCATCTCTCATGTTCGTCCCGAGTCTCTGAGTCTTTGAGGCGGAGTCTCGGGGACTAACGTAGAGGGTCGATGTTGCTTGATGGTATCTTTTAGTCAAGAGTTCATCATTCTCTCAAGTCATGAGAGTGTTGAACATTTGGAAATCGTGTACTGAATGAAATATTCATGAGAGAGTTTATTACTAACTTCAAGATACCATCAATATGGAAAAGTAAAGCAAAGATAAAGGTTGACCAAGAGGAAGTGCATAGTTGGACAAATTTATCAACACACGGTCTTAAATGACGTACCGTGTTGTATCAAGTGATCAAGTGGTATGATATTTTTCTATGAACTAATCCATGCTCCATGTGTTTGGTATTGTCATGTGGGTTAGATACCACTCATGGGTTTGCATCATAGTCTATGAGTGTCGGATAGGAATGGGTTTAGTCCTTAACCTCATGGGCTTATACCACTTTCAGCCCACGAAGTCCAAGACTCCTCGCTTGTAGCTCGCCTCTAGAAGCTTCTCCACCTACCTAGACATGTCGTACTGCACCAAGGCTCTACGAAGATTTCCTCGACTACAAGATCAAGACTTAACATACAAGGCAAGACAGGAACCCTAGGCGCATGAAGGATCGAGCACCACCTCTACCTATATATATCGAAGGACTTCATCAAGACCGCCACATTTATTACATGCCGAAGCTTTGCCCAAACCTCTCTCTAAAATCCTAGACCTAGATCCACATCTATAATCTCTGACCGAGACCTCCTATAACTCGTCGAGAGATCGCCTTTGTACTAGATTTGTAGCCACACCATTAATAAAGTCTAAGAGATCTTCATCTACTTTGTCTACGACTCAAACTTGTTGATCTGCATCGACTGCCGAACAAATAAACTTTCTTATGATCTCCGGAAATAAGATTGTCGGGGAATCGTGAATCACTATCCTTCGACAATGAGAGGATGACATCAAGTGAAGGTGTTTGTGAAGTTGGATGTGCAAGGTCAAGATAAGCACCTTGAGGTGATCATATGGTTGAAACTTGTCATTCATTTGAGGATAATGGACATGTGAAGATGTGCCCAAGTGAGGAATCTCATAGTACAATACGAGGTACCCATTTGTGTGTCTTCACCAAGTGAACATGATCAATAAAAGTGTTCCAACTTGAGGCAAGCATGAACATAATTATCGAGGTTAAGTGGAATGACATGACTAAGGTATGCGTTTGCTAGGTTTTCCTAATTTTACCAGTCTCAAGACTTGTGTTAGGATATGGGGTTATAGGTATGTTAGCTATACTACCAATATCAAGAGAGGCTTTTGGTTGACTTGATTGACGGTATCATTCGGAGTAAGAACAAACTGTTGAATTCTTGACATCCTCCCATTTGGTATAGATAAATTTTTCTCTCGAGGAGAGTATCTAAAGCTTGTTATTATCTTTAAGACAAGCACAAACTCATAAAAAACGGGTTTCTTTTGAAAAAGTTGACTTTTTTTTGGGTTTGAGGTTTTGCCCGGATCTTCATTTGATAGAGCTAAAACCCTTTTATTTGTGGCATTATCCTTTTCAACCTTTGGGCTGTATCTATGTGAGAATCTTGAGCTTCCAACTAGTTTTTAAACAAGTTCATTAAAATGAGTTCATAGGAGAAAGGTGTGACGCTTTTTCCTATGAGTGATTTTATTGTTTTGGGTCGGTGTCTCTGGCCGTTTATCCGGATGCACTCGGTTCTAGGTCAGAGTGTCGGATTTTTCACCCGGGGACTCTAGGTGTGTGTTTTCTGGGCCAAATGCAAAATCTTCCCTTGTAAATAGGGCCTTCTTGCTCACGGAAGCTAAGCTTTTTGATCTTGATTTTCCCCATTGTATTGAGCTTCCTTAGTCCCAAATCCCCAGATGTGAAGAGAACTTAGCGTCAATTGGTTTGAGCGAGAACCTGTGAGCTTGTTACTCTTAGAGGGTGTTGATACGTCCAAAACCTATCTATGCCTTCTGAATTTATTATGTTTATAGTCTAATTTGCCATGATTATTATTTTCGTTTAATGTTTTTATTCATTATGGGATTCACCACGAAATTACATTAATTTGTTATTTATTTGGAAGGAAGGGAAACCCTCTTTTCATATTTTCTATGTTACATGAACCTTCAGGACAGAAACAAATAGGAAAAAAAACTGGTGTTCCTCTTTATCGCAGACGAAATGACCCAGCACCGGAGGCACCAAGAGGCCCAAGTGGCGGACGAGGAGCCCCAATGGTGCGGCCTGCCCCCTAGTCACGCCATGTAGGCCCACACCCACTCGTTCGTCGGATCGTGTGATTCTTGTGGCTATGTCTTTGTTTTATCCTAAAACCCTGGCTTCGTTACATAGTCCGGTCCTATAAAATTAGGATCATTTGTGTCATCCGTGTGATAATGAGAATTTTGTATACTACAAGATTTTTGTTAGATTTTTGAAACTCCATGAAATATGTATTTGTAAGTTCTGAAAAATACGAAAAAGTTCACGCGTACAATATATCCCTGCCACATGGCGCCCTCTGGCCGAGTTATATGTCGAGTGTTTTAATCTGCATAGCTCCTACTCCCTCCGTTCCAAATTAGATGACTTTTATTTATCCAAATATGGATGTATCTAGATATATGCCAAGAGTAACACTGGGCATACCTCTGCCACGTGGCCAGGCTTGGACGTTGTTCGTAAAAGGCCGAGTACCAGTTGGTCTAGTGTATCTGGGGCAAACCTACTGTCGAATGGTTGTCTTCATCGTTTTTTGCCGAGTGCACCGTTTGCCAAGTTCCAATAAAACAACAAACTATGCATAATTGTTTGTTGAGCACTCGACAAATAGTTTATGCAGAACAATCTTGTGTGAAAATCTAAATGCCGAGGGCGGCACTCGGCAAATAGGTATACCGAGTGCCTTGGCCGCTCGCCAACGAACCCGAATCGGTTAGTGGATATTGGACATAGTCTGCTGGATATGGCCGGGCGAGGCATATGTGTGCCGCATCTGGCCAGACAAGGCCCTCCGATCCTAGGGCGCTACAATGAGAGGAGCGTCGTCATCGGCTGGAGAGCGCTGAACCAAATCAACCGAGAAGTTCTGTTTGTAACGAACTTACCTTACACTGAATTATGTAAGTGTCAACACTTTTTTTTTTTGGCAACTCAAGCAAGTACCACTGTCCACTAGACATCTGATCCATACCTGATATGGTTCATAAAACAGACAAAAATACAATAGGAGGGCCAGGCTAGGCATACGCGTTCACGCTAGATAAACACGGTTCAGCAAACAAACAAAACATAAGCCAGTCTAGGAGGGTCATGCATATTTGCCCATGCCAAAACTAGCAGAATAGTACGGGTGCTAAGCATGAATAGATTGCAGCAAAAGCAGAGTGGTTTTAGGATTGTAGCGCGCAGTTACAGCACATCATGGGTATCCGTGTTCCTTCTTCAGTTCTTCATTTTCTTCTTCTCCTCGGATTTGTACTTGTCGGCATCACGCACCATCCGCTCGATCTCCTCCTTGCTCAGACCACCCTTGTCGTTGGTGATTGTGATGTTGTTCTTGTTTCCAGTCGTCAGGTCCTCCGCCGACACCTTCATGACGCCGTTCGCTTCCACTTCAAATGTCACTCTGAGCTTTGCCATGCCCTTCGCCGCTGGGGGGATACCCAAGAGCTCGAACTCGCCGAGGAGGTTGTTGTCCTTAATTAATTCCGCTTCACCCTCGTAAACCAGGATGAACGCGCTGGTCTGATTGTCGTCGACTGTCGTGTAAGGCCCCTCCCTCTTAACGGGGATGGTGGTGTTCCTTGGTATCAGCACGCTCATGACACCACCTACTATCTCCACTCCCAGGGACAACGGTGTGACGTCGAGAAGGAGGAAGTCCTGGGCCTTCTTGTTGTACTCGCCGTTGAGGATGGCAGCCTGGACAGCAGCCCCATAGGCGACGGCCTCGTCAGGGTTTATCTTCTTGCAAAGCTTCTTCCCGTTGAAGAAATCCTGGAGCAGCTGCTGCACCTTAGGTATATTGGTGGAGCCCCCGACGAGCACGACGTCGTGGATCTGTGACTTATCCATCTTGGCGTCAGTGAGGCACTTCTCCACATGATCCATGCACTTGCGGAACAGGTCCATGTTGAGCTCCTCGAACCGGGCACGGGTGATGCTCCCGTAAAAGTCAATGCCGTCATGGAGCGCGTCGATCTCAAATTTACTCTGCGCTGTCGAAGACAACATCCTCTTCGCCCTCTCGCAGGCCGTCCTCAGCCGCATGAGCGCCTTCGGGTTGTTGCCAATCTCACTCTTGTGTCTCTTAAGAAAATCCTGCACGAAATGTTCCACCATTCGGTTGTTGAGGTCCTCGCCGCCAAGGTGAGTGTCACCGGACGTTGCCTTGACAGTAAAGATGTCCTTGTCGATACTGATGACAGAGATATCTAAGGTACCACCGCCAAAATCAAATATGAGCACTATCTTCACTTCACCACCACCGTCAGACATTTCAGCAAGACCATAGGCAAAGGCCGCGGCAGAGGGTTCGTTGATAATGCGCGTGACATTGAGGCCGGCGATGGCGCCGGCGTCGATGGTCGCCTGGCGCTGTGTATCGTTGAAGTAGACCGGGACAGTGATGACGGCGTTCTTCACCGTAGTGCCGAGGAATGTCTCCGCTGTCTCACGCATCTTGACAAGCACCATGGAGGAAATCTCTTCGGCCGCGAAGTGCTTCTCCTCGCCCCGGTACTGCACCACGATCATCGGTCGGTCGCTAGGACCTGAAATCACTTTGAAAGGCCATAGCTTCATATCTCCTTGTACTGACACATCGCTGAATCGCCGGCCAATCAGTCGCTTCGCATCTGAAGATAATAGTAATAGTTAGTTCGATACTACATTTCACAAAGCTAGAGGTATATTCCACAATAAGAATTTTAAAGGAAACTTTCACTTAAATGCAAATTTAAGGAACAATTAGTACCTAAAATTATATAGTTAATAAAATTTCACCGACCTATATGAACAGCTATATAACCCTTGATACATCTTTTTGTTTTTCCAGTGTCCGGCTGCCCCCCCAATCTACTTTTTTTTAAACATTCCAGTCTACTGAATTTCTTTACATTCCAGTTAAGAAACACAACAAATAAATTAAGTGACACAGAAAAATCATTATCGCATTAAGAAAACACAGTTCTAGTCGTGCAAAATAAAAAAGCGGGAAATAAAGATGCAAGGAAAAAATATTAGAACATATCTTGTAGTAAAAAAATCATTTGCACATTACAAAAACACAAGCTGCTTATTTTTAAAAGGCGCAACTAGTGTATATTTAAAAGTGTAACCGACCAAAACAAGTATTTTGAAACCAAATGAGTCATCAAAACATACTTCATTAAAAAATTATTTTTGTCATTTAAGTACCATGTTGCACATTACAAAAACACTAGTTTATATTTTGAAATGTACAACTGGTGTGGAACAAATGTTAATTAGAGAGAAAACTACAAAATGGTTGGTTCATAGAAAAAAACAGTCGACAGGTTCCACATAAAAACCAATCGATGGATCTAAAGAAAATCCTCTTTTTCTATATAGTATTCAAACAAAAAAATTGAGCAAATTCAATCATTACAGTTAATTTGCGTGACTAGTTGAATCTACATTTTTCATATTACCACGTTTATAAAATCAAGCAAATCAAAAAGGTTCTAATTCTGGGTAACTAACTAGAATTTTCCTGTGTGCTTACGATAACTTGAGAAAAATTGCGACGAAACTAATCAGTTTTAATGGCACTGAAAATTAGATTCCTGGAAAAAAAAACATGTACGGATATGAAGAAAGTAAGAGATGGCACGGACTAAGAACGAAACAATTTTTGCGAACTGGCAACTGAAGAAAATAAGAGATGGCACGGATCTGAGGGTCTTAAATATCGGGTACGCAACTTCGATCTATACACGCACAAGCATCAAAACGCCTGTGACACAACATTACATGAAGCTACAAACTTAAACGAGTGAACACTACCGCTGAAAAATCAATGTAGTGTTACGACAATCTCACCGAAGACAGTGTCTGGCTCTTACCGAAGACGGTGTTGGCGGGGTTCTTTGCGGCCTGGTTCATAGCCGCGTCGCCAATGAGCCGCCAGGCGTCGGTGAAGGCGACGGAGGACGGCGTGGTGCGGTTTCCCTGGTCGTTTGCAATGACCTCGACGCGTTGGTGCACCGGGCGCCACACCGCTACGCAGGAGTAGGTTGTCCCGAGGTCGATGCCGATCGCCGGCCCGTCCAACTTCGTGCCTGCCATCTCAACGCGATAAGGCAGAAAAACGAAAGAGTTGTGACGTAGAGGAGCGAACTGCTCGAGATGCCAGGGGTTGCATTTATACGTTAGGCGAAGACAAGAGGGCGTCGCCTCTGCGGAGTGGAAAATCATCGAACTCAGTGATCCGAAGAATTTATCACGGGAGATATAAGAGCACTATACCGATTTTTTTTAGAATAACAGGGAGCCCCTCCCTGGTTCCATTGATTAGATCAAGAAAACGTGACGGCCAGGTCTACAGGCTAGAGGTTTTTACCACGCAGAGCGTGATTTGCAGTTCCATAAAGGTAAAAAGGCAGTAGAAAGACAAACTACTGAGGGCTAACTAAGAACGGAAAACCACTTCTGCCAGAACAAGCAGAAAATGGGGATCTCAGGCAAAATAAAGTTTTAAAACGACTGGGCACAGCTTTCTTCTCATCCATTCTGGTAAAGGCAGTGAGCTCCAGCTTCACGCGGGGGGAGACGAACTGGGTGCTTGCTGCCAGCTGGTCCAGGGTGGACGTAGGAGTGGTCCATGTCCCTTGCAGCGCCGTCTTCTTGGTTGCAGGAGATGTGGCACCTTCGTTGGCCTCGGAGGTAGAAGTGGTCGAGATCCCAGAGCTTGGAGCTAGCCACTTCCCAGGAGCAAGGGGCAGTTCAACATCTGCTCCACCTTCGAGCAGAAGAGGTCCATCCCCTCGTGCATGCTTTCCTTGAAAATGATCCTCCACAGTCTCAGTGTGTTCAGCAACATTCTCCACACCTGCTGTATGTTCATCCAAGGAAGACCAGGTCATTCCTACATTTCCAGAGACACCAAAGTGCGGCAGAACAAACCGAATTCAAAATAGTATGTTTCTTATTAGCTATCCAGAATCTAGCAACAGAGAAGTAATCATTTCCAATTTGTAACTCAAAGAAATCAGAAATGAAATGCCAGATCTGTTTAGCAACAATGCACTGAAATAAGAGATGTGAGACAGATTCATTCTCAGCACAGAAAATACAGGATTCAGGTTTGTTCAAATTCCTTTTCTTTAGGTTATCTCTGGACATGAGTTTGTTATGCGCTAGCAGCCACATGAAGATGTGAACTCGGGGGGGGGGGGGGGGGGGGTGGATACATAAGCTCCAAATAATAGGGATGAAGATTTGTTGGACCCCTCCAAAGTTGATGATGGCATACAGTGAAGAAGTGGAGTACACTCCTTTACTATCGTATTGCCAAATAAGAGCGTCAGTATCATCTGAGAGGATAATACTACTTGCTACACCTTCTAGATCATGCCACTTTTGCATAAATAGAGGGTAGAAATTTCTTCTAAAGGTCAGTTTCAATTGACCAGGCTCCCAGATTTGTCTGATAGTCTTGTTCTGTTCATTACAAATGATGTACAGATCAAAGAACTGGACGGCCAAGGGGGAGGTACCAAACCAGGTATCCTCCCAAAAGCGGATTTTCTCTCCATTTCCAGTTTTCCATCTGTACCCAAATTTGATGCTGCGGACAGCCCACATTACACCCTTCCAGAAGTTAGATACCCCAACAGTTTTACTACAAAAGATGTTGGGGTTTTGGGTGTTGTATTTAGAAACTACCAACGTCTTCCAAATTTTTCCCTCCCCTTGGCTGCACTATACCGAAATGAAGGGTCGTTTGGAGGAATAGTCCATGGAATATTTTAATTAAGTCTAGCTGTTTACTTATAAGATATAAATAAAAGAAGAATATGCTACTTCTAAGAGAGAGAGAGAGAGAGAGGACCATTGAGCAATTAATCAGGGGATATCAATTAGCCAAACGGGCCGTACTCCAGCGCTAAGACTGCTCATAGTGGGGAGTAACATAGAGTAGTAACATGCATATGTTACTGGTCTATGTTACTACCTCTATAGTGGCTAGTCACTTATATGTGGTGTCATGAAATAGTTCATTTATTAAGTTATAGTCACAATTTGTCTTTGGGTGTGTGATGTTACGGTAACTATCCATGTTATCACAAAACTCTCTTTCCTCATTTAATGTCATGCTATGTCACCATAATGCTTATGTGGCATTGCATGTTACTACCTTAGTTACTCCCACTATGGCTAGTCTAAACAGAACAAATTGTTTTTGGGGGTGAGCACCGCAGTTTAATTGAAACTTCTGGGTCCCTTTGGACCCAGTCCCTATTAAAAAAAAAAAAATTTTGGGGGGGGGGGGGGGGGGAGGGTGAGCCCTACACACCGGACCGAAGAGAGTTCGTAATACCAGTTTGGTTGGTGAATTGTAGTTTCAATCCACTTATAAGTTCTGGTACAAATGTAGGAGTAAGAGCAGAAACCTTGTCGCTCTAGTCGTGGACGAGGGGATTGTTGCTAGCGCTGCCCGGTCCACATATTTCCATGAACACCTCTGCATTTATGGTGCGGAAGAGTCATGGGAGCTATCGTACCCCTCCGACTCGGAGGCGAACATGGGCAAGAAAGAGCCACCGATGAAGATGTGCATACCATGGGTAGGATCATGCCCTCCATAGATACCACGGTCGATAGCTACCACGCCGTGTTGTTCATGATGGAATCCACCGTCCCGAAGCGGACGACCTGACCGTCCCATGGGTACGATCGTGCATTCAACCATGGGTATGGCAACTCAAAGGCTACCGTGCAAAACTAGTAACGGGATTAACAAGCTCGATATACCTAGGTTCGGACCCTCGTGGTGGAGGTAACACCCTACTCCTGCTAGTATGATTTGTATTGCTTGTGTGATTACAAGTGTGTCATGAATACGTGTGTGTGAATGAAGTTTTCCTTTTCGGACGCTCCCGGCCATGGTTTATATAGACAACAGGATTGGGTTACAATGATGGCTTATTAAGTGTGTTGTTTCTAGTATTAATTACATGGTAATAGCCGGGTGTAATTGTATTAACACACCGACCGTAATCACGAATTGTCATTGTTTGTTGGCTTACTGGCGATCCCAACAGTCTTTAGGCAACGCTTCGTGGGAGTCGGCTGCCGGATAGCAGCTTGGAAGTCGGCACCGCATGCCAGTTGAAATAATTGGCTTTCGCCCATCCCAAATAACTGATTTGTGCTGCATCACTGGCCATCGCAGCCCAGCGGGCCCATGATTGACTTGGTCCACCCTGCATTTGATAGGCGTTTTCTTACTCATGGGCCTACCGGAAAGTATCCACCGTCAAGGTGGGAGGGGTACAAAGGTATAACTTGTTGTACTATTTTATGATAGACTTCGAGAGAAAAAAAAAAGGTGGTCCATGGTCCATGGTGGACTTATCCATCTATCCCTCCACCTAATGGGCCTCTTCGCTCATTGGCTTCAGTTTTGACCTTGTATTTTATTTTCTCTTCTTTTCTAGTTTAACCCCATCATCATATACTTTAGTTGACCAATCTTGATCTGACTTGGCTTGACTTTTGTCCATGTAGGCGCCATGTAGAAATAGTTGGACCTTGGGTGGTTGATGACGTGGATCACACGTTCGTTGGTAGACCCCAAGAGGAAGGTATGAAGCAGTGTAGCAGCAGTTTCCCTCAGTATGAAGCCAAGATTTAATCGAACCAGTAGGAGCAAGAAATCACTTTTGAAGGTTGTCAGTGGCGCGCTGACGTGGAACCTGCACACAACACAATCAAACTACTTTGCCCCCAACGAAACAGTGAGGCTGTCAATCTCACCGGCTTGCTGAAAACAAAGGATTAAACGTATGGTGTGGAAAACAGTAGTAAATTGCAGAGAATGAAAAGGAACAATGATTGCAGTTGGTTGTATTATCAGTGTAAAAGAATGGACCGGGGTCCACAGTTCACTAGTGGTGTCTCTCCAAAAAAGATAACTAACATGTTGGGTGAACAAATTACAGCTGGGCAATTGACAAAATATTGAGCGCATGACAATGCATATATATGACATGATGATTAATATGATATTCATGTGGGCATTACGACAAAATACATAGACCGTTATCCAACAGCGTCTATGACTAATAATCCACCTCCAGGTTGTCATACCGAGTTCCCCGTTGGTATTAAGTTGCAAGCAATGGATAATCGCATTAAGTAATGTGCGTAATGTAAACAAATGCATTAGACCTAACGGCGCACCCTTAAGCTAAGCATCGGTTATTTTATCCCTAGTGGCAACAGCACATCCACAATCTTAGAAGTTGCTGTCACTCTCCAAGATTACCGGAGGCATGAACCCACTATCTAGCATAAATACTAACTCTTGGAGTTACAAGCATCTACTTGGCCAAAGCATCTACTAGTAACGGAAAGCATGCAAGATCATAAATAACATATAAGATAGATTGATAATCAACTTGACATAGTATTCAATATTCATCGGATCCCAGCAAACACAACATGTAGCATTACAATAAGATGATCTTGATCATGATAGGCAGCTCACAAGATCTAAACATGATAGCATAAAGTGGAGAGACAACCATCTAGCTACTGCTATGGACCCGTAGTTCAAAGATGAACTACTCACGCATCACTCCGGAGGCAGGCATGGTGATGTAGAGCCCTCCGGTGATGATTCCCCTCTCTGGCAGGGTGCCGGGAAGAGCTTATGAACCCTCCCGAGCTAGGGTTGACGGCGGCGGCATCTCTGGAACTTTTCATGGATAATGGCTCAGGTGTCTAGAGTTTTCCCGTGAAGATGAATAAATAGGCGAAAGGGCGGCGGCTGGAGACGCCCGTGGGGCCCACACCACCCCACGGCGCGGCAGAGGGTGGGGCCGCGCCGCCCCATGGTGTGGCTGGCTCGCGGCCCCCCTCCGTCTCTCCTTTGGACTCCGTGTACGTGTTGGAAAATAGGAGGTCCTGTCCAAGTTTCGTCCAATTCCGAGAATATTTCCAGACTAGCTTTTCTGGAATATAAAAACAGCAGAAAACAGGAACTGGCACTGTGGCATCTTGTTAATAGGTTAGTCCCAGAAAATGCATAAAAATGCTATGAAGTTTATATAAAACATGTAGCAATTGGCATAATATAAGCATGGAACATCAGAAATTATAGATACGTTTGAGACGTATCAGTGGTGAATAGTTGTTAATACCCACAATACATATAAATAAATTTATCTTGTTTTCTATGTATTAGAAAAATTGTCATACGTTTTTTTTAATCAGTTGTAACGAGCCTTGCACCCACATGGTTTCCTACTTTTTTAAAACTTTAAAGGTGCAAACTTCCGAATATCCAAAACGCAGCTCAGCACGTGGACCGGTGAGCATATGGGTATTTAAATATGTATTCTCATCGAAAATTATGTATTCCTTTTTCCTGTGTCAGTTCTAACATGGGACAACACATAGGTTCCACTTATAATGAAACCCCTGAGCATGGTCTTGGCTTCCTTCAATTTGCAAACTTTGAACAACTGGGATGCAAAATATTCGTGTGTTCGAGTAATTCTTCATTTAGATGTCATGTTTTGTGTATTATATGCAACTGATACGTCTCAAACATATATAATTTTTGATGTTCCATGTTGATATTATACCAATTGTTACATGTTTTACATACACTTCATATCATTTTTATACATTTTCTGGGACTAACCTATTAACAAGATGCCACAGTGCCAGTTTCTGTTTTCTGCTGTTTTTGTATTTCAGAAAAACTGTTAAGGAAATATTCTCGGAATTGACGAAAATCAACGGAGGTCCCTATTTCACCGACACGTCCACGGAGTCCAAAGGAGAGACGGAGAAGCGCCAGGAGGCGGCCACACCATGCCTGGGCGCGGCCCCCTGCCTGCCACGCCGAGGGGTGGTGTGGGCCCCTCGGGTGGCCTCCGACGCCGCCCTTTCGCCTATTTATTCCTCCCGTCTGAAAAAACCTAAATACCCGAGTCATATTCCACGAAAAGTTCCAGAGGCGCCGCCGTCGTCAACCCTAGCTCGGGAGGGTTCTGAAGCTCTTCCCGGCACCCTGCCGGAGAGGGGAATCATCACCGGAGGGCTCTACATCGCCATGCCTGCCTCCGGAGTGATGCGTGAGTACTTCATCCTTGGACTACGGGTCCATAGCAGTAGCTAGATGGTTGTCTCTCCACTTTATGCTATCATGTTTAGATCTTGTGAGCTGCCTAACATGATCAAGATCATCTTATTGTAATGCTACATGTTGTGTTTGCTGGGATCCGATGAATATTGAATACTATGATCAAGTTGATTATTAATCTATGTTACATGTTATTTATGATCTTGCATGCTCTCCGTTACTAGTAGATACTTTGGCCAAGTAGATGCTTGTAACTCCAAGAGGGGGTATTTATGCTAGATAGTGGGTTCGTGCCTCCAGTAATCTGGGCGAGTGACAGCAACGTCTAAGGTGTGGATGTGTTGTTGCCACTAGGGATAACATAACAATGCAATGTCTACGGTCATATGTATTTGTTTACATTACGCACATTACTTAATGTGATTATCCGTTGCTCGCAACTTAATACCAACGGGGGATACGGATGTTAACCTGACGGTGGATTATTAGTCATAGATGCGGTTGGATAACGGTCTATGTATCTTGTCGTAATGCCCAATTAAATATCATGGTAGTCATCTTGTCATTTATATGCATTGTCATGCGCTCACTATTTTATTAATTGCCCAGCTGTAATTTGTTTACCCAAGATGTTATTTATCTTTATGGAGAGACACCACTAGTGAACTGTGGACCCCGGTCCATTCTTTAACACTAATAAAACCACCAACTGCAAACAATTGTTCTCTTTTACTTCCTGCAATTAAATACTATTTTCCACACCATACGTTTAATCCTTTGTTACAGCAACCCGGGAAGATTGACAACCTTCCTGTTTCGTTGGGGCAAACTAGTTTGATTGTGTTGTGTGCAGGTTCCAAGTTGGTGATCGAGCAACGGCGCCACCAACAACCACTACTAGGAAGCTGCCTTTCTGTGGATCACTTTCTGTGGCGCACCGGGCTACATGCGCCACAAAAAGTCACATTCTGTGGCACACCAGGCCACATGCGCCACAGAAATGTCACTTTCTGTGGCGCACATGGCACAGAATTATCACTTTTTGTGGCACATATGCTCCATGCGCCACAGAAAGTCACATTCTGTGGCGCACATGGCAAGGTGCGCCACAGAATTTTTTTCCCTCTCACGAAATGCCTACCCCCCCCCCCCCCCCCCCCCCCCCCGCGTGGATCGCCTTTTCAGTTTTGTAAACAAGAAAAGAAAATGATAAAAATTTCAAAAAATAAAATCCTTTGACATGTAGTTTCGTTCTAGTGTCTAGTTTGCATAGAAATTTTGAAATATGAATTTTGACCTTTTTTGCAACAAATAGAAAAAAAATTGAACGGCCATAACTTTTGCATACGATGTCGAAAAAATGTGTTTAATATACCAAAAAAATCGTGAGAAAAAAGGAGCTCGATTTCACCTGGGTTTACCCGGTGAACTTTTCTCAGATTCGGCAAATTCCAAAAGAGTAAAAAGTTATTTCAAACAGAAGATTTTTTCTACAAAATCAAAAAACTAAAAAAATTGGAAAAGACAATTCTGTGGCGCATGACTAGGGATGCGCTACAGAATTGTTGGGCGGGATTCGAATTTTGAATCTCGCCCAAGCCCTGCTTCTCCTCTATTTTCCCCTTCTCTCCTCCACTTCTCCTCTCCCTTCTCTCCTCCCTCCCCCACTTCTCCTCTCCTCCACTTCTCCTCTCCCTTTTCTCCTCCCTCCTCCACTTCTCCTCTCCTCTCCTCCACTTCTTCTCTCCTCCTCCACCTCCACCTCCGGTGTCCTTCTTCACCACCCCGACGACCTCCTCCTTCTCCACCTCCGGCGACGGTGATCTCCTCCACCACCTCCGGCGACGACGACCTCCTCCACCACCTCCACCTCCGGCGACGACGACGGCGACCTTCACCTCCACCTCCGGCGACGGTGACCTCCACCTCCTCCTCCACCCCGGCGACCTCCGACGACGACATCCTTCTCCTCCTCCATCTCCGGCGACCCCCATCCTCCACCCACCCACCTCCGGCGACCCACTCCTCCACCCACCTCCGGCCAAGCCACCTACAGCCATGGCCACGGGCACCACGGCCTCCGACGAGCTCCGGCCAAATTCCGGCGAAATTTCGAAATTCCGGCGAAATTCCGGCGGCCAGATCTAGATCTGGCCGCCCTTTTTTTTGAAATTCAAAAAAACATTTGTGGCGCATGGTAGTGGGGTGCGCCACAGAAATATTTCTGTGGCGCATGCACTTGGGGGTGCGCCATAGAATCTTGCACTTTTCTGTGGCGCATGGGCCGTGCGCCACAGAAATAATATTTTTGTGGCGAGGATTTAGTGGCGCACCCACCATGCGCCACAGAAAGGCTTTTTGGTGCGCCACTAAAAGGCCTTTTCCTAGTAGTGAACCTTCTGAAGTGCTCCTACTCCTCCTGGATCTGACAACCTTGGTTTCTTACTGAGGGAAAACTTGCTGCTGCACTGCTTCATACCTTCCTCTTGGGGTCTCCCAACGAACGTGTGTTTCACGTCATCAAGCATATTTTTCTAGCGCCGTTGCCGGGGAGATAGAAGACTTCTGCAAGGGGAGTCTCACGCTTCCAATCTCTTTACTTTGTTTTTTGTCTTGCTTAGTTTATTTTATTTTATCTTGTTTGCTTTAATTATCAAAAACACAAAAAAATTAGTTACTTGCATCTAGTTTATTTTCGAATTGTTATTTTCTGTCCTGTTTTAATTTGCTAAAATGAGTACTCCTGAGAACACTAAGTTGTGTGATTTCACTAGCACAAAAACAATGATTTCATATGCACACCTATTGCTCCACCTGCTTCTAAAGCAGAATTTTATGAAATTAAACCTGCACTATTAAATCTTGTTATGAAAGAGCAATTTTCTGGTGTTAGTACTGATGATGCTGCTGCTCACCTTAATAACTTTGTTGAACTTTGTGAAATGCAAAAGCATAAGGAAGTAGATGGTGATATTATTAAATTGAAACTTTTTCCTTTCTCCTTGAGAGGACGTGCTAAAGAATGGTTGCTATCTTTGCCTAGAAATAGTATTGATTCATGGACTAAATGCAAAGATGCTTTCATTGGAAAATACTATCCTCCTGCTAAGATTATATCTTTGAGAAGTAGCATAATGAATTTTAAACAATTTGATAATGAACATGTTGCTCAAGCATGGGAGAGAATGAAATCATTGGTTAAGAATTGTCCCACTCATGGACTGACTACTTGGATGATCATCCAAACCTTCTATGCAGGATTAAATTTTTCTTCAAGGAATTTGTTGGATTCGGCCTCTGGAGGTACCTTCATGTCCATCACTTTGGGTGCTGCAACAAAGCTTCTAGATGATATGATGATAAATTATTCTGAGTGGCACACCGAGAGAGCTCCAACAGGTAAAAAGGTAAATTCTGTTGAAGAAACCTCTTCCTTGAGTGCTAAAATTGATACTATTATGTCTATGCTTGCAAATGGTCAAGTGCATGTTGATCCAAATAATGTTCCTTTAGCCTCTTTGGTTGCTCAAGAAGAGCATGTTGATGTGAACTTCATTAAAAACAATAACTTCAACAACAATGCTTATAGGAATAATTTTGGTAATAGTAATTATAAGCCCTATCCTTCTAATGGTGGCAATGGTTATGGTAATTCCTATGGTAGTTCCTACAACAATAATAAAAGTGTACCCTCTGATCTTGAAGTTATGCTTAAGGATTTTATTAGTACACAAACTGCTTTCAATAAAACTGTTGAGGAAAAACTAGGGAAAATTGATGTTCTTGCCTCTAAGGTTGATAGTCTTGCTCTTGATGTTGAATTTTTGAAAATAAAGAACATGCCTCATGATGTTAAAGAGAGCAAAACTCTCAATGCTATACAAATTAAAATTGATAATAATGTGAGGATGCTAGCCGAATTGCATGCTAGGTGGGAAAGAGAGGATGAAATTGCTAGAAAGAATAGTATTGCTAGAGTTTGTACTATTTCTACTACTGAAAATGCTTTAACCTCAAGTGTTAGCAAACCTCCTACTATTAATGGTAAGATAATTGGTGTTGGCAATGTTTCTACTTCTATTGCAAAACGTTTAAATTGCCTGATAACTCAGAAACTGTTCTTGATAAAAATGCTGAAATTTTTAGTAATGAGGAAGATAATAGCTCCATTACCTTTGATGATAATGATTTTGATTTTGATGGTTGTAATCTTTCTGAAGTAATTATGTTCTTGCAAAAGCTAGCTAGAGTCCTAAAGCAAGTGAAATAAACATGGCTTTTACTAAACATATTACTAATGCTCTCATACAAGTTAGGGAAGAAAAATTGAAACGTGAAGTATCCATCCCTAGGAAGTTAGAAGATGGTTGGGAGCCTATCATTAAAATGAAGTTGAATAACTTTGATTGCAATGCTTTGTGTGACCTTGGTGCTAGTGTTTCTGTTATGCCTAAAAGACTTTATGATATGCTTGATTTAGCACCTTTGGAAAATTGTTATTTGGATGTTCACCTCGCTGATGCTACGATAAAGAAACCTTTGGGTAGAATTGATGATGTTCTTATCATGGTTAATAACAACTTTGTCCCTGTTGATTTTGTTGTTTTGGATATTGAATGCAATCCATCTTGTCCTATTGTGCTTGGAAGACCTTTTCTTAGAACTATTGGTGCTATTATTGATATGAGAGAGGGGAATATTAAATATCAATTCCCGCTCAAGAAAGGTATGGAACACTTCCCTAGGAAGAAGATAAAACCACCTTTTGATTCTATTGTTCGAACAAATTATAATGTTGATGCTTCTACACTTGGTAATACTTGATGCATGCTTTGTGCCTAGCTAAAAGGCGTTAAAGAAAAGCGCTTATGGGAGGCAACCCATTATTTTTATTTCTGCAATTTTTCTTTTTATTGAGTCAAGGAACTTGTTTACTTCTGTAGCAACTCCTTTGTATCTTTACTTTTTCGCATTGTTGTGCCAAGAAGAGTCTCTAATGATAAGATGATGCTAATTTTGATTGCTGCGCAGAAACAGATTTTTGCTGTTCACTGTACGAAAATTATAAATTCATAGAAATGTGATTTTAATCTGAAATTTTTGTGCGTAATCCTGATGTATGTACGCATCTTTCGTTAGTTCAAAGTTTTTCGATCTGAGCAACGTAAGTGCCTCGAAAAAATTCGTCTTTGCGGACTGTTCTGTTTTAGACAGATTATGTCTTTTATTTTGCATTCTCTCTTTTACTAGTGTTGGTGGAATTCTTTTTTGGGTGGAAGAGCTTCACATAACATCAGTGGCAGTAGTTAATGTTTAAAGTAACGGTCATATTGCGTCCTTACAGAACATGTGAGTTTTTGATTGATGCACTAACCCTCTAATGAGATTTACTTTGAGTTTGGTGTGGCGGAAGTTTTCAAGGGTCAAGAGAGAAGAGTGATATAATAGGATCAAGAAGAGTAAAGAGCTTAAGCTTGGGGAGGCTCCCATGGATCTCCCCAGCATATTTCAAGAAGACTCAAGCGTCTAAGCTTGGGGATGCCCAAGGCATCCCCTTCTTCATCGTCAAAATTATCAGGTCATCTCTAGTGAAACTATATTTTAATTCTTTCACATCATATGTGCTGTTCTTGGAGCGTCTGTGTGCTTTTATTTTCAGTATGTTATTTTTATTTTCTGATATCAACTTGATTGGATCCTAGCATTCTTGATTGGGAGAGAGACACGCTCCGCTTTTTCATTAGAATACTCCTATTCTTCACTTATACTTGTTGAGTATTCATATCTAGCGCTGTTCAGCTTTTAGCTCTTGTTTTCATGTATCTCTTGTCAGAGCTATTAGTTCTTTTAAAGAAAGTACTCTCTTACTTCACTTATACTTGTTTGGAGAGTTATTGAAATAAATTGATTGGTGTTTGGTTGGAACAGAAAATGTTGCATGTGGTAAATGGTATAATGGAAAAGACTTACATACTCTTGTAGATCACTAACTTGGATAATTTGATACTTGTCAATTGTTTTGAGTTAACAAGTAGGTCATGATTAAACTTTTGCATCATGTAAGTTAAGCCCATTAGTGAAGAACTACCGTAAAGCTTGTTGAAATTTGGTTTGCATGAGTGGTATCTCTAAGGTCTAGATATTTTCTAGTAAAAGGGTTTGGTTAACAAGGAAGACAGTGTGGAGTCTTATAATTTTTGCAATATGTTGGTCATATAAAACTTGGTGTACCGGTTGATAGTCTTGTTTGCTTAAATAACCTTGCTAGCCTAAACTCTGTACTGAGAGGGAATGCTTCTCGTGCATCCAAATCCTTGAGCCAAAATCCATGCCATCTGTGTCCACCATAACTACCTATATGTGGTATTTCCTTGCCACTCCAAGTAAATTTTTCATGTGCTACCTTTAAACTATTCAAAATTGTTACTACTCCTTTTTGTGTCAATGTTTACCAAGCTCATGAGGACGTGGTGGATGTCTTTATGTCACTTGTCAAGCAGACTTTACCTTCAGACTAGCGGCATATACATCCGCTTATCTATTAATTTTGCAAAAAGAGCTGGCAACGGGGTGCCCAGTCCCAATTAATTACAACTTTAACCGCTTAATCTCTTCACATTTTGTCAACTGAATACTCAGTGAAACATCTGCATGTGTAAACCAAAGAGAAAAAGAGGGATGATCTGCCTTGCTGGTAGAAATAACGTCCTTCATGGGAGCCGCTCTTAAAAGTCTGTTTGGCCGGGGTCATATTGTACTTTCCACTACTGATTCGTTGACCAATTAACATACACCTCTCAAAACTTAATTTTTACTCTCTATATGATTTCAAAAACTAAAAAGCTCTAGCACATGATTTAATCCCTGCTTCCCTCTGCGAAGGGCCTTTCTTTTACTTTTATGTTGAGTCAGTTTTCCTACTTCTTTCTATCTTCCACAAGCAAACACTAGTGTCAACTTTGGTACAACAATTGTTATATGCTACATATTGGATTTATTATATTGCTTTGTGTTGACAATATCCATGAGATAAATATGTTGAAAGTTGAAGCAAACGCTGAAACTTAAATCTTCCTTTGTGTTGGTTAAATACCTTTTACTAAATCTATTGCTTTTTGAGTTAACTCTTATGTAAACCTGTGGATGCAATGTCTCCAAAGTATTATTCATGAAAAGTTTTGCTTGTATGATTCAGTTGTTTACTCATTATTATTTGGTAGCAAACTATAGACCATTGACTTGGATCACTTCATTCATTTACATGTGCCTTACAATACTATTTGATCAAGATTATGATGGTAGCATGTCACTTCAAAAATTATTTTGTTTTATCGTTTACCTACTCGAGGACGAGTAGGAACTAAGCTTGGGGATGCTGATACGTCTCAAACGTATCTATAATTTTTGATGTTCCATGTTGATATTATACCAATTGTTACATGTTTTACATACACTTCATATCATTTTTATACATTTTCTGGGACTAACCTATTAACAAGATGCCACAGTGCCAGTTCCTGTTTTC
Source organism: Poa pratensis (assembly GCA_947311845.1). Taxonomy (NCBI): domain Eukaryota; kingdom Viridiplantae; phylum Streptophyta; class Magnoliopsida; order Poales; family Poaceae; genus Poa; species Poa pratensis. The sequence continues at coordinate 44,493,607 of CAMZMU010000045.1, forward strand.
TGCTGTTTTTGTATTTCAGAAAAGCTGTTAAGGAAATATTCTCGGAATTGGACGAAAATCAACGGAGGTCCCTATTTCACCGACACGTCCACGGAGTCCAAAGGAGAGACGGAGAAGCGCCAGGAGGCGGCCACACCATGCCTGGGCGCGGCCCCCCTGCCGCGCCGAGGGGTGGTGTGGGCCCCTCGGGTGGCCTCCGACGCCGCCCTTTCGCCTATTTATTCCTCCCGTCTGGAAAACCCTAAATACCCGAGTCATATTCCACGAAAAGTTCCAGAGGCGCCGCCGTCGTCAACCCTAGCTCGGGAGGGTTCTGAAGCTCTTCCCGGCACCCTGCCGGAGAGGGGAATCATCACCGGAGGGCTCTACATCGCCATGCCTGCCTCCGGAGTGATGCGTGAGTAGTTCATCCTTGGACTACGGGTCCATAGCAGTAGCTAGATGGTTGTCTCTCCACTTTATGCTATCATGTTTAGATCTTGTGAGCTGCCTAACATGATCAAGATCATCTTATTGTAATGCTACATGTTGTGTTTGCTGGGATCCGATGAATATTGAATACTATGATCAAGTTGATTATTAATCTATGTTACATGTTATTTATGATCTTGCATGCTCTCCGTTACTAGTAGATACTTTGGCCAAGTAGATGCTTGTAACTCCAAGAGGGGATATTTATGCTAGATAGTGGGTTCATGCCTCCAGTAATCTGGGCGAGTGACAGCAACGTCTAAGGTTGTGGATGTGCTGTTGCCACTAGGGATAACATAACAATGCTATGTCTATGGTCATATGTATTTGTTTACAGTATGCACATTACTTAATGCGATTATCCGTTGCTTGCAACTTAATACCAACGGGGGACACGGATGTTAACCTGACGGTGGATTATTAGTCATAGATGCGGTTGGATAACGGTATATGTATCTTGTCGTAATGCCCAATTAAATATCATGGTAGTCATCTTGTCATTTATATGCATTGTCATGCGCTCACTATTTTATCAATTGCCCAGCTATAATTTGTTTACCCAACATATTATTTATCTTTATGGAGAGACACCACTAGTGAACCGTGGACCCCGGTTCATTCTTTTACACTGATAAAACCACCAACTGCAAACAATTGTTCTCTTTTACTTCCTGCAATTAAATACTATTTTCCACACCATACGTTTAATCCTTTGTTACAGCAAGCCAGGAAGATTGACAACCTTCCTGTTTCGTTGAGGCAAAATAGTTTGATTGTGTTGTGTGCAGGTTCCACGTTGGTGATCTAGCAACGGCGCCACCAACAACCTTCTGAAGTGCTCATACTCCTCCTGGATCTGACAACCTTGGTTTCTTACTAAGGGAAAACTTGCTGCTGCACTGCTTCATACCTTCCTCTTGGGGTCTCCCAACGAACGTGTGTTTCACGTCATCAGCAACCTTAAGATTACATTTAAGGACTTAGCACATTTTTAGCGCTATTAGAAAACATGTACAAGATTAAGGACAAACATTTCACAACATATGTAGGATTAAGTACTCTATAATCAACAAGCTTCAGAAACATGCTAGCTCCAATTGCATCATTCGCACGAATCAACAATCCAACAAATCGCCCAGACTTCGAGAGCAGCTGAACATGTGAGCCAAATTGCCATGCCCAATGAACTTATCCTAAATAACTAGGTGAGGTTTGGAGTCTCTTTGTCAATACATCAACACCAACTCTTCATTCAAAGAAGTTCATTCATTTTATGTTCGAGTCATTTTGTTCCAAGGTGTTTCAGTCAATTTTGTTAATAGTTCGGCCACTTGTATGAAATTATTGTCAATTTTTCATTATATGTTTTGTTCAATTCTGTGTGTGTTTTGGTTACACTTTTGGGCAATTGCATTGTTTTGTACGGTTGCATTTTCACTTTTGTTATGTTATTTGTATTTGTTGCTGCTGCATTCTTTGTTCAATTACAGAATGAAAGAGGCACACTAGATGCTCACATTATTTATAAATCATAATCCAATCGAGTGAATTCACACAAGCTGCTGAAACTAAATCTCTTAATACATCCAATATAGAAGGTACCAACAAAAAGCTAACCAATTCGGGATAAAACCGGACAGTTAATAGCAAGGATTTGGCGTGGAGCCTGAGGTTTTTGATAACCGCGGTGGACAATCGAACGAAATTATCAAACATATATAAACAATTCAAATCCGGTTGAAGGGGGAATGTGGAGTTGAGGCGCGGGGAAGCATGCCGAAACGCATTTCTAGCGGAGCCGGTGTACTGGTCACAAATCTGTCGTTTGTTGTGCTTCGTGATTCGTGCGGGGTCACTTGTCATATTTGACTGATTGCATATCAATGACATATTTTTGAAATTTAGAAATGAAATGAAATTTATTAGTTTAAAACATTTTTCAAACATATGCCACATATTTGAATTCTTTTGTTATTTTTCAACCAAATTATGGTTAATATATATTCATTAAAAATCATATAATTTCAAATAATGCCATATCGATATAAAAAAGTTAGGCATGGCGAAAGATCTAGCACGAATCACGAAGTACCGCTAATGTGGATTTGTGACCGATAGGTCAACGGCTCAGCTAAAACAAACGCATTGGGAAGCATGGGGGAGAAGCGCATAGGGCTTAGGTAGGGCAAACCTGCACCCAACTCAAAATCAAACATGACTAGATTTTTTTTGCATGCAATCCCATTTAGCGGAAAGGGCTGAGAATTCCTGCTACTGGCCGGTAACCAAATCTCTGATTTAAAGAATATACAAATCATAAGTTGCAGATAAAGAGTACTAAGCATCCATTGCTACAAAAACAACGCCATTATAGGTCTGCAAGAGCATATACTGTGCGTAGTAAATTTCAAATATTTCATGTGCGTCATGTTTCCTTCTTCACTTTCTTCATTTCCTTGCTGTCATCTGAATTGTACTTGCAGGCATCACGAACCATCCGCTCAATCTCCTCCTTACTCAGCCGTCCCTTGTCGTTGACCATGGTAACCTTGTTCTTTCTCCCCGTCATCTTGTCCTCGGCGGACACCTTCAGGACGCAGCTTGCTTCGATTTCGAAGGTAACATTGATCTGAGCCATGCCACTTAACGCCGGGGGGATTTCAGTGAGCTCGAACTCGCCGAGCAGGTTGTTTTCCTTGGTCATCGCTCCCTCACCCTCGTAGACCTGGATCAGGACGTTAGTCTGGTCGTCGAAGCAGGTCGTGAAAAGCCCCTCCACCTTGACGGGCATGGTTGTGTTCCTAGGGATCAGCATCTCCATGACACCACCTTGGGTCTCCAACCCAAGCGACACCGGCGTGACGTCGATCAGGAGCATATCCCGCAGTTTATCCTCGCTCTCGCAGCTAAGGTAGGCGGCATGGATCGCCGCGCCATACGCGACAGCCTCGTCGGGGTTCATACTCTTGCAGAGCTTCTTCCCGTCAAAGAAATCCTGGAGCAGCTGGTGCAACTTGGGGATTCGGGTGGAACCGCCCACAAGAACTACGTCGTGGATCTGAGACTTGTCCATCTGGGCATCGCGGAGGCATTTCTCGATGTGCTCAATACACTTGCGGAAGGGATCCTTGTTGAGCTCCTCAAAACGGGCACGGGTGATGGTTGCAGAGAAGTCAATGCCATCGTGGAGAGAATCCATCTCAATGGTGGTCTGTGCCGCGGAGGACAGCATCCTCTTCGCCCTCTCGCAAGCCGTCCTCAGTCGCCGGAGCGCCCTCTGGTTGCTTCTGATGTCTTTTTTCTTGTACTTAAACAGGAACTCCCGCACGAAGTGTTTCACCATCTGGCTGTTGAAATCCTCGCCGCCAAGGTGGGTGTCACCAGCCGTGGCCTTAACTTCGAAGATACACATATCAATGTCGACGCCAGGATCGATGTTGATGATGGAGACATCCAAGGTACCGCCACCGAGATCAAATATGAGCACGGTCTTCTCTTCATCGATGTGGGGGATCCTGTCCAAACCGTATGCGATAGCGGCGGCGGAGGGTTCGTTGATAATGCGCTTGACGTTTAGACCGGCAATGGCACCAGCATCCATGGTGGCTTGGCGCTGAGATTCGTTGAAGTAGACCGGGACAGTGATGACGGCATTCTTTACCTCGGTGCCGAGGTAGGCCTCGGCGATCTCCCGCATCTTGGCGAGCACCATTGCCGAGATCTCCTCGGCCTCGAACAGCTTCTCCTCGTCTTTGTACTGCAAGAGCTGAAACGCCGGCCGATAAGTCGTCTCAGGTCCCAGCGACCGGCCCCCATAGCCACGAGGTAGAGGGAGAAGAAGATGAATGAAGTTTGCAGACGTTGGTACCAGAGAGAGGCGCGATCGATTGGGAAGCCAAGGTGTTGCAGGGATTTGAATTTTATAAGCTAGAGGAAGGCGAGCAGGCGTGCCATTGCCTGCAGTGTGAAAGCGAACTGGTTGCCGGCCGTAGGTACTTCAGCATTAATTATGTGAATACAATTGACTGTTTTTTCAGAGCGCGGTCGACTGCATGCAGGTGAAGAAGTTTTTTCACACGGTACAGTTGTGTACACCGTATTTTCTCTAGGACTAGGATTTATATTTGCATTTATTTCTAAGTAGACAAGCCCTCTATAATCAACTCTCAATCAAGAATGACAATATTTCCATGTTAACAAATGCACCTTTCATGAGTTAGAGTCATTGCTGTTTATTTATATCAAACGGATTTGTCCCAAATTTTAATGGCGCGTATTGTGCGTCGTCCGGATGATGGGAAGGCCTGATCGTCTCCCTTCCCCGCCATCCAATTACATGGGTTTATCTGTTCTCGGCAGGCCCGGGCCAGCAGTGGTGCGAACTGTGCCAGCGGCACAGGGCCCCAAAATTTTGGGGGCCCATTATTTTTGTGTATGCCTATTATAGATTTATAGATATACCGTTCACCGTTGGACAATGTGCTGGTCGATCGGAACCGAAATTAGCAAAGTGATCGATGCCAATGTACAGCACTGCATCCGCGGCCATGCACGTCCCAGGAGCCATTGGGCAACTTGTGTTCATTCGCCAATATCCATTCGGTCGTGTATAAAATCTTTTTCGTTCGCCAATATCCGCATGTATATACTGTATAAAATCTTTTTCGTTCTCTCCGTACATCCTATCCATTGGGCAACTTGTGTTCATTCGCCAATATCCATTAATTTTGGTATGGACAAATATTAATTTGTCCATATGGTATAGATAACCGGTATATGGATTTGGGTAAACCCCACATCATGGATTCGGTCGTGTCCAGAATTAGGCTGCAAAACGCAAACCCAGCGTCCCTTCTTGTTCCTAACTCCCGCGAAGATTGAGAGGTCGACCCGCCAGCGCTAGGGGAGAGCCGAGAGGCGACATACCAGTTTGTGTTCTTCTCATCTTATGGGCTGTCAGTACTTTTGATTCTCCAATTATAACGCCGGTGCTAGGCAAGAACGCTTGCCACTTGTAGCAGTTCAACCGACAACCGGATTAGTACACGAGCGAGGTGAGTTCGGTGGTCATCGGTCCATGGTCCATCTAATCGCTAAATAATTTTTGTTATTTCATCTTTGTATCCAGTGTTTTAGAAATCAAGATCTTGATTTAACAAGAGAAGCTTCATTATGAGGATATTACTGAAAATTTCATTTTAAAGAACACTTAAACAATGATGTTGTTCAAATAAACATTATGCACTCCGGAAAATTGCTATGTAAAATATTATGACAAATACATTATAATACTCGCTCTGATTCTATTTAAGTGTCTGAGGAAATATGCATACGAGGCACAACTTCTCGTTTGTACTAGCGAGTAGCGACACTCTTTTAGAATCATAGGGAGTAATTGAATAGTTAAAATTTACTAGTGAGATAGGGCCCACTTTAAAGTTCCGCACAGGGCCCCAGAATTTGCTGGCCCGGCCCTGGTTCTCGGCACCGCCCAACAGGCCACCAGCAAGCCATGCGCACACGTAATTTTCTGACCCGCAGGTTGGTGAATCTCCCTCATGCTTCGGAAAAAAACCAAAAGAAAAACCCCGTCGCTTCTTCGTCTCCCACCTTGGTTTCAGAAAGTTTCACGAAAGTTTTAATGGAGTTTTAAAACATGAAATTGAAAGACATAGTCACAACATTTCTCTTATTTGATTTGTCAAGATGAAAACACGGTTAAACGGTTAATTTCCAAATCAGAAAACCAGTTCAAACTTCACTCACTCGTTTGTATCTGGGGACCCAAAACACTGTAATTCAGGACCCAAAACACCTCACTCGTTTCTATACTTCAATGTGATTTCCATGGTTCATGGATACTTTCTCCTTAAACTGAGATTAAAAAAAAAAGACCGATGGGCTCTAGCACCCAAGGCATATTTTTATAAAAGGAGGGAGCTGCGAGAAACAACCGCGGGCTCGAGACTCGAACCCGGGTTGCTGGGGCTAGCGAGCTACTCCAGTGCTACTAGCCACCTGACCCTATGGTCGTCTGTTAAACTGAGATTAAGAAACATAGGAGCTAACACTATTTGTTTTTTAGGGCAGCTAACACAAAATAAACCGTTGGGGAGAGGAGCTCTATCCCGACTTCTGGGCCTGGCACACATCCACCAACGAGGCTCAGATCTGGGAAAAACATTGTATGATACTGGGCATACTATTTGTGCAAATCTGATTAACTTAGGCCCAATCAGGACCAAAAGTACCCGACGGCGACCTCCCGCAGTCTCCTCTTGCTGTCTTCGTCCTCGTGCTCTTACTTGCAGTGCAGAGTCCGATCCATGGAACAGAGCAGGATGGCAAGAGTGAAGCTTAGCGCTCAGGGTTTCGAGGTAACGAACCGATTGCTTTGATCCCCTCGATTCTGGTCGCAGATCCGAGGGGGAGAAAATCAAGTGAAACTGCGAATGACCAGTTGTTGGTGTGCGACTTGGATGGTAGGTGTCCAAGATCGGGTTCGGATGTATGGGCCTCACCGGCGTGTACAATGCTCCGGTACCGGAGGATGCTGGCGTCGCCATCATTAGGCGCGCCTTCGAAGCCGGCGTCACCTTCTTCGACACCGCCGATGCCTATGGGCCTCATACCAACGAGGTCCTGCTTGGAAAGGTCAGAATCGTCCTACATCTCCAAACTCTGATGCTGTGTTTGTGCCTCATTCAGTTGGTGGTGGCGAAATTGTAATGCTCAATTGGAAAGGTGGCTATATTTAGGTACACATTCCGTTTCTGTACATTTATGTGTGCTATGTGGGATTTGATTGAAGATTATCAGTTACTGCAAAAAGAATTGCATTGCTGTAAGATGTGGTGATGCTATGTCAATATGAGAGTTATGATACTGTTCCACTTTTGTTTTGCCAATTTATTCACAATTTTAGCTTCAACTGGAAGAAAATTAGATGACAGAAAGCCTAATATACTTCCTAGACAGGTTGAGTAAGTTGAAATGATAGAAACTAGCCAGGATGCCCATGAATTTGCGTGGCTAGGTTTATTATGTATCGTCGAATATGGTGTTTATTGGTGGATGTTCGGTGCCATTTTCCTCCTAATTGTTACTTCATTTTATGGGTAATTTATTATATTATATTTGAGATATCTGGGTACCACAGTAAGTACTGAAATCATGGAAAATCATGTAGGGTAAGTAGTAGTATGGTTCATTGTCATAATTGCCAAGCTTAACTGTAGGTGCATCATAATTTCATGGGCTTTTGTATAGCTCTGGCGCCCCGCTTGGCGCAGCTGTTGGCAACGATGAAGCGAACATGTCACCATTATCAACTTCGTCTTCGACTACTTCGATTGCATCTTTCTGATTTTTTTTTCGAGCAACCATCAAGAATTCTGCCTTTTCATTAAGAAGAAAAAGAATTGGCCATTTCATAAGGAAAATCAGCCGAAAACCGATACATTGGCAACACACGCGCCGACCCTGAGGCGGCACACCAGCCGAGCTGGCGACTTCTGCACCCAAGCTACCAAAGCCTACACCCTGCAACACCACGGCGGTTTCCAGAGCCGCCGCTCCGGTTTCCATGCTGGCCCTCTGGCCACGCACCAGGCTTGTTGATGGCTCTCCGAAGCCAACACCCTACACAGATGATATTCCCGAGCCGCCTCACCGCCCCCAAGGCCGCACATAACCCGAGTTTACGTGAAAGAGGCAATTCTAGCTCGGGCTACATATAGCCCTTAATTTTGAAAATTAAAAAATGGTTTTTCAAAGTTAAAAAAAATTCTGAAAAAAATATGTACATGTAGGAAATGTTATGCATTATAGATGTGCAAAGCCTCAATCCGAAATACAATGTATTCTGAGCTACAAAAAAAAAGACAAAGTTATAGATCTAGAGAGTGAACACTACATCTCCAAACTTGTCAGAAATTTGTCTTTTTTGTAGCGTAAGATACAAAGTATTTCCGGTTGAAACTTTGCACACTTAAACTATACATCATTACTTATATGTAAATATTTTATTTTTTAGTTTTTTTGAAACTTTGAAGTACGTTTTTTAAAGTTCAAATTAAAGGGCTACATGTAGCCCGGGAGACAAAATGACGCTCTCGAGTTGACGACTCTATTAGCACAACTATACCATGGCAGTTTTCGGAGGTGCCGCTCCGGCTTCTCTAATCACACTTAGGAGTTAGGAGCACAACATATGAAGAATATTCAAATGCCCATCCATTGTCATTCTCTAACTCTTGTACGGATAGAAGCCCTACAAGTAGTAGTGATTTCCTTCATGGCTTATCCACAAGTTAGCGATGCTCTTTTTATGAGTAGCTGAGATTATTTTTAGAAAAGGGGAGATGATTCTCTGTAAGCTATGATGAACCATTACTTTAAGTCTACCCGCAAAAAAAACATTACTTTAAGTCACGAACACATTAATGAGTTCATATAAATTATATTTTTCTTCAATAACTTGATGAGTTATGCGGAGTAAATGTCTTGAGCAGGCACTAAGGCAGTTGCCTCGCGAGAAGGTTCAAGTGGCCACCAAGTGCGGCATTGCAGGATTCGACGCTGGTGGCATGTGTGTCAAGGGCAGTCCGGAATATGTGCGTGCATGCTGCGAAGCAAGCCTTGAGCGTCTTGCCATCAACTACATCGACCTATACTTCCTGCATCGCATTGATCAATCAGTGCCTATAGAGGAAACTGTGTGTATCACTTGATCATGTAAATCCGTTTAATTTTCGTTCTGTGTCTGATTTCTTCATTGGGTAAGCGCAGATGTGTGAATTGAAGAAGTTAGTTGAAGAAGGGAGAGTTAAATATGTTGGCCTGTCTGAGGCTAGCGCTGATACCATTAGGCGGGCACATGCAGTTCATCCAGTCACTGCGGTGCAGTTGGAGTGGTCTCTGTGGACGAGGGATATAGAGGAAGATATTATCCCACTGTGCAGGTTCATCCAGTTCAATTCATGTGATTTTGTTACAACAGTATTTTTTTCTACTTTATTTCCCGAAAAATCCAGATTCTATTTTCCCATCAAAGTTGTATTTGGAGCTTTGATTAGGTTTATTGGACCTTAAGAAATACCTACTCATGATGCATAATTAGTATCTCATTCAACACTAGGATCACTTACTACAACAAAATAAACTTATATGATTGCTGGTTGATTAGTGTTTATATGGGTAAGCTACTAGCCATTTTAAGTTTACCTGTAAAAGCAAAGGAGTCCGCTTGTATGTATTACATGGTTAATTTCAGGAAAATTACTCCATCTGGGTCCATCATCAAACTTCAGTTTGCATATGGTGTGACGATGTCTCCTATCATTGTTTATTTTGCATGTTGAACCCATAACTATGAAGTGAAAGAGATAACATTTTTTCAAGTAATCCCTTTCAGGGATATTGTTTTGCTTTATTTTGAAGTTAGTGGGTGGGTGGGTGGGGGTGGTTATTACTTATGTTGACATAGAGTTCTTTCTTACTCTTATTGCAATTCCCATTTAAGCTAGTGCGTCATTCTACACTTGGTTCATTGCATCTTCAGCATTCTATTTGTCATGTGAAGTATTTGTATTCAGGAAGCTTGGCATTGGAATTGTACCATACAGCCCACTTGCTCGGGGTTTCTTTGCTGGCAGGGCAGCCAAAGAGAACTTATCATCAGAGAGTTTATTGGTAAAGAAGTTAAACTGGTATAATCAATTTCACACAGAAAGATGGAATTATTTGTGTGACTATACCATCTGCCCCTTTGCAGTCCAAACATCCTAGGTATACTGGGGAAAACTTGGAGAAGAATAAAGTTCTGTATACACGACTTGAAATGTTATCCACTAAGTATGGCTGCTCAGCTGCTCAACTTGCTCTTGCCTGGGTTCTTCATCAAGGGGATGATGTTGTCCCAATCCCTGGTAGGGGTTTCCCCTCAACGCTCCCTATTATCAAGCATAATATGATCTTGTACCCTTCCTACAAGAACATGGTTGTGTACCTAGAATACCTATGAATGCTGATTTCTAGTGTATATCTGAATCTTTCAAGCATGCGAAATGTTTCTAATTGTGAACCAACTGGAAAACTTCTCTGAAATTGAACAACAGAGACAACATTTGAACTTGAAGTTCTTGCTGGAAGCTGGTTTGTTGTACTTAGCCAGGTTGTTGCACCAATTCCAGTGATCTGAGCTTAAACAGCAATGTAGCCTAGTAAAATTTTCATGTTCGCTAGACAGGGCAAGATATTGCATTAGCTGAATATGCAGTGGTGCATAGTTCCATTTTTGTCTTAAAAACTGATGAAATATATTTTCCTTAAAAGCTGATGAAATTTGGCTAGTAATGCTGTAAATACAGAAGCATGATTTTTTCTTTTGTCATCTAAATAATGCATTTATTAAGCAGAACCAATCTAAGGCTAGCATCAATATTACACACTTAAAGATTGAACCAAAGCACAATTAGACAGTTAGGCCAATCCTGTTGGATGCCAAAATTGCTGTGTCAGGCTCATATGCTTTGTCCTATTGGTTGAGATCGCCAATTTGAAATGTGTTGCTCATTTAAGCAATTCGTCTTTAGCATCCTAATCTCCTTAGTTCCTTTATCCCCTACTTATATCTGTTGTTGGATAAAAACTTTGCAGTTGTTCTTGTGTTTAAAAAGGGACTTGAGAGATCGGAGTGTACCTAGAGATTCGGCTCTTGATAGAACTGCATGGAAATCAACAATCCATTTGCTGGAATAGTAGTTTACTCGTACTTTGTTACTTTTTTCTCTCTTTCACATTTTGTTTTCTTATATTTCTGTTTTGTTTCGTATCTAGCCTACCCCAACTTGCTTGGGGCAAGTTGTTGTTGTTGTTGTGTTTGCTCATATATCAAAACATATATCCACACGCCTCTTTCTTTCACTTCACTCAAAAAGTATTTTCCTCCATGATATGGAGGTTGCGGAACTGCAAAAGTTTTCATAAAGGAAAACTTCGCAGCTGTCGACACTCCATTAAGTGGTCTGACTCGAGGATCGGATTCCATGAAGAACTCTTTTATTTAATAATACGTTCTTCCTACCCATCGACGGATTCCCTTGTAGAGTTATGTTTGTTCTGCTTCTATTAATGCGGCGAAAAATCAACCTCAATTCTCCCTAGCTGTAAGTCTGAACTGCTTTATGCACATGGTTTCTAGTGGATAACCTAGTTAATCTTAATGTTTACTTTAGATGCTTGCGTTCTCCATGTGTGAAAAGATCTACCATTTCTTGTACATTAAAAACATGCCATCTATGCCAATTGTATTTATACATATGTGTGTAACTGCTCTTTGAATCTAGGAACAACAAAATTGAAGAACCTTGATGAGAACATTGGCGCTGTAAAGGTAAAGTTGAACAAGGAAGACCTGGAAGAAGTCTCAGCTGCTGTCCCTGCTGGCGAAGTGGCTGGGTCCAGGGTTTTGGGGATCCTGGAGCCTTATTCTTGGAGGGTTGCAAACACTCCACCTTCAAAATAGCATTTTTAATCTTCGGATGCAAATTCCAAGATGATCTCACTGTATATTTGTTGCCACCTTCGCTTGTTACTCACATTCACGGTCAGAACTGGAAAGAAACTTGAGAAAACATTGTACCTTAAACAACGTATGCGAATGGTATTCTATGTGATTTATCGAATGCTATACTGGATGAAATATGCGTCGAATTCAAGTTAAGCTCTGTCCTGATGCACATTTCTTTGGATCCATTTGAAGAGCAAAATTATGTCTGATCGGCACTCATTGAAGATGTTACTGGTGTAACATTTCCCTACATGACTGAGTAAGATCGTTGGCAGAGTCCAGATACAACTTCCTGTAGTTACAACAAAGTAAGGATGCGTATGTTTTAACCTCACTATTCCAACCTAAAAATATGTATACTGCGTGCGTGCTACTTTTGACTCACAGGTTTCTACTATTCACCAAGCACTCCAGTCTTGCTGCAGAACTTGTACTCCTTTCCATCTGCTGTCCGTGTGTTGCTAGTTCTCGCAGTATATCCCCAGGTTTTTAATTCATATATCTTTAGCGATTCGCAAAAAAGATCATATATTTAGCAATATCTTTTGCAGGTTAACCTGTGTTGTTCTGCATCCTGCCGAGCTTTCCAGGCAACATACAATGGTCAGGTAGGGCTGCACCAGTGACCATTCAGGAAGAACCTTGGGAGGTGCTGCCCAATGCCCATCACGCACTTGGAGCATCATCGGGGATGGTGCACGGCCACCGGGCAGGCGATGAGCCGATGATGCACAGGGACATGGGTGCCCTCTTGCCACTTATGGGAGGGAGCCTTTGACTTCACGGATGGCATCTCCGAATCCTGCTGCTGCTGAAATTAGGGATGTAAGAGCATCTCCAGCAGATGATCTATTTTAGGGCTTGTGTCCAAAAAACAGAATTTTGCATCACCTAAGTCTAAAAAACTTGCTGCAGAAGATGATGTATTTGCGTCCGCCAACGATTCCCACCGTCGCCGCGGCCTCGCTGCCCACCACCACCGCACCGAGGCCGCCGCCCCGCTGTGTGCTGAGCAGCACCAGCTTCCGCGGGGTGGGGCTCGGCCAATATGCGGCCGAGATATCCAGCGGCGGCCACCGCGTGTGTTTCGGCACCTTCGACAGGCCTGAGTTGGCCGCCCGTTCTCGGGTGAACTTTCCTCGCATCCCGACGGCACGACGCCTTTCGATCCCGGGTAAGGGACACGGGGTCCCTTTTCGGAGGCGAGGACGACGGATTTGGGGTCTTGGTGGTGCCTCCTCCTTGGCCTCGGTTGTCGTTGTGGTCTTGTTAGCATCGTTGGGCTTTAGCATAGGCACTCCAGGCTGTTCTATTTATGTTTTTATCTTATGTGTTTGCCTGTGGTGCCTGATGCTTGTAATGTTTATCAGCATATTATATGTGCCGTTGGACACTTGGGGCTTTGTTAATTCAAAATCGGGCATTTACATGCCTTTTATCTAAAAAAACTTATGCTCCCTCCGTCCAATAATAACCGTCTCAAGTTTGCTAAAAAAGTAGATGTATCTAGACATAAAACATATATGGATACATCCACTTTTTGATAAACTTGAGACAATTATTGTTGGACGGAGGGAGTACTACTTTAAAAAAACACCGCTGCAAAGTCTGCTCTTTTTGTGATTTTTTAGGGGGCTCTCTTTTTTCTGAATGGTCCGAAGTCGGCGAAACTCCCATCAGACAGCAGGTCTCAACTGAACCACCGGCCCACGCCACGAGAGAGACTCCTATCCACAAGGCCACAAACCCCAAGGCCCTGGCCCAGGCTCTGGCGCCCTCGTCGATCCCAGCAGACAGAGTCACAGAGGCATCACCCGTCCACCCCCAGCGGCGGCGCTCCTTCGCTCCCCGTAGCATTTCCTCGAGCAGCTGCCGCGCGCGCGGAGCGGAGCGGAGGCCATGGCGATGGCGAAGGCCAAATCCACCGTCCTCTCCGTCGCCGACAAGTGCCGGGTACCTCTCGCCAGCACCCTCCACGCTCGCTCCTCCCTTTTTGTTGGCTCTCTCGCGCTGACTCCCTCTTGCCCTTCGCAGAACATCTTGGGCGCCAGTTGGGAAGCGCACCTCAACACCATCAAAGCCGACGCCAAGGGAAGGTGCGCCCACCGCTTCGTACTCTCCCCTCTCGATCCATATGCTCGCGCCGTCTGCAGCTTGTGCGAATAACAACTGATTGGCCACAAATTTCCTGTTTTTTGGCAGCAAGGGGGAGATTCACACGTCGAGGGTGCACTACATGATCCAAAAGGGCATGCCATACTTGATTGTCCCCGAGAACGACATGCACAACATTGTAATGCTCCGGTTCTCTTGCTTTCTGATAGTAGTTGATTAGTTTGTACTAGTGGGTGCTGTTATGTCTGACGAACTGCTTTTGTGAATTGTCCGTCCCGTAGAACATTATAATCGATGAGCGGGGGTCTCTCTCGGTGTCCAGTCCAGTCCCAGGTCGACTTACCAGCTTGCTCAAGTCACTCAACAAGGTTAATCCTTCCCTATAAGCTTAAATGCAACATAGTTTGATGTGTGTGTGGTTTCTTCAGTTGCCTTCTCTCGTATGAGCTGTGTCATCATGTGTGGTGACGTTGTTGTCTGGTGCAGTTTCCTCCCAGGGTTGCTATAACCGGTGAGGTCCTCCGCTTGAAGGAAACGAAGGTAAGCTCAGTTCTCGATAACCCTAAGATTGGTGGACGTGTTTGGTTCTCCAGTAAGTAGTCGGTAAAGTGATACTGATATTCTTCATATGTTGCACTAAGGTTCCGGTTATAGCCGAAAGCCTGAAGAAAGCTATTCTGAAGGAACATACAGCTGCCAGCGAAGCTACTTACGGGGTTTCAACCGTATTGTCTTCCGCGAGTGCTACTTGCTGGTCACGCAGCGAAGGTCTCCTTAGCTTACTCAATGAAGAGAGCTCCTACAATATCTTAAAGTTTGAAATTGGGTGTGTAATGTATCTTACTGTTTTTTATGCTCACCATCTTTTCTTTATGTTTAGCGCCTGTGTACAATTAATATATTGGTCATCTACTTAAGTAGTTACAAGGACCTATATTTCTGTTTGTGATTGTGGAAATATCTATGTTGCAGCTCATGTGTCTTCATAGATTCATCTGGGAGCAGCCATAATATCGAGTTGGATACTTTTGAACCACCAAGAGCCGACCTGCTATGTAAGGTTTTACTGGTTTGATTTCAGTTGTGCATCTTTACTTCAGTACCTTCTAGCAGTTTTAGCTAAAAATATGATGTATTGGTCAGAAGGATGCTAGTTGATTGCTTACAGATGTACCTTCTATTTTGCTACTACATTCAGTTTCTAAATTTGTGTATTGTCCTTTCTAGTGCCATTTTCCGCAAAGCTGATTGATGGTATCAACCGGAATGACGCAAGACGGAGAGCACTCATACTTTTCTGTTTTGAGTATTTTGAT
The DNA here is from genome assembly GCA_947311845.1 of Poa pratensis. NCBI lineage: Eukaryota > Viridiplantae > Streptophyta > Magnoliopsida > Poales > Poaceae > Poa > Poa pratensis. The sequence goes on from CAMZMU010000045.1 coordinate 44,509,081, forward strand.
GTGACTGCTAGAGTAAGTGTTTCGTATATGCAGGCTAGGTGGATTGCTAGTTTCTAATTTCTGAAGGTTCCTTTTTTTTATTGGCTAAGCCTTTTATCGTGACAGTACTGCTAACTATCATTTTTGTCTTTGCTTGAAGGATGCACTCTTGCTCTCCATTGATCACCATGGATTTGAGGTGCTTGCTAAGGTTCCTGCTACTGCTATTGTTCTTGATGTCCCTCGGGAGTATCACTGGAAAGAGTTCAGGTTCTCATTCAAGGAAGCAGCTAAGAATGTTGAGGACTTCTGCCGCATGCTGGTCGAGTTAGAGCATGAAGCTCTGCATAGCGTAAGGAGCTATAGCGGATTAGGTTGAAGGGGATAGCTCTTCTCGGACCAAGGGACACGACATTTTGGTCTTCAGCTATGACAGTAGATCATCCGAAGAATATGATATGTGGTTAGTGTTGTCTATGGTTTCTATGAATTTACCGGAAGTATAAACGGTCATTGTCTAACTAAGAATTATAAACAGAACAGATAAAATTCAGACAGTGGATCCTAGGTGATGTACATAAGTTAGGTCTGTATGTCACCCAAATTTTCAGCCTGTGTTTGGCACAGTACATGTCAAGAAAGGCAACTTTTATTCGTATGTTTTAAGTTGGAATAAAATGAATTGCAATTGATCGGCGTCATTGTGCAGTCGTGCCTGAAGCAATTGATACATCCATGGTCTGTCGTTTGTTCTCCCATCGCACTTGCCTTGAAAACACTTTATCCTCAGTTATGTTCAGAAAGTAATGCAGGAACCACAATGGAGAGAAAGAGATGTACTGTATACTATTACTAAATATATTGTTTCAAACTTGAATATAAACTAAATACTGTTTACGGGCCACGTATACATGCGAGTACAAAAAATTAAAATTGCTGAAGATACTAGAAGCCGCCATAAAAGAGCGACAAATTATTCCAAGCATCCTCCTCCACCATCTAGTCGACCTCCTCGATCTTGGGCCCTGGGCCGCTGCTGCGGCCGGCGGCACTGGCCGGAACATCCTCGTCCATTCCACCGGGCATTTCAGCGCCGGCACCCTGGTACATCTTGGCGATTATGGGGTTGCAGATGCCCTCCAGCTCCTTCATCTTGTCATCAAACTCCTCAGCCTCTGCGAGCTGGTTGTTGTCGAGCCAGGTGATGGCGCCATCAATAGCGTCCTCAATCTTCTTCTTGTCATCCTCTGGGAGCTTGGAAGCGATCTTGTCATCTTTGATGGTGTTGCGCATGTTGTAGGCGTAGTTCTCCAGGGCGTTCTTCGAGTCCACCTTTTTCTTGTGCTCCTCGTCCTCGGCCTTGTACTTCTCTGCCTCCTGCACCATCTTCTCAATGTCCTCCTTGCTGAGGCGCCCCTTGTCGTTTGTAATGGTGATCTTGTTCTTCTGCCCGGTGGTCTTGTCCTCCGCCGACACGTTCAGAATACCGTTCGCATCAATGTCGAAGCAAACGGTGATCTGGGGCACGCCCCTGGGAGCCGGAGGGATGCCGGACAGCTCAAACTTGCCGAGCAGGTTGTTGTCCTTGGTCCTCGCCCTCTCGCCCTCGTACACCTGGATGAGCACGCCAGGCTGGTTGTCAGAGTAGGTGGAGAAGACCTGCTCCTTCTTGGTCGGGATGGTGGTGTTCCTGGGGATCAGCACGGTCATGACGCCTCCGGCCGTCTCCAGGCCCTGCGAGAGCGGCGTGACGTCGAGCAGGAGCAGGTCCTGCACCTTCTCGTTGCCCTCTCCGGTGAGGATGGCGGCCTGGACGGCGGCTCCGTACGCGACGGCCTCGTCAGGGTTGATGCTCTTGCAGAGCTCCTTCCCGTTGAAGAAGTCCTGGAGGAGCTGCTGCACGCGCGGGATACGGGTGGATCCTCCGACGAGCACGACGTCGTGCACGGTGCTCTTGTCCATCTTGGCATCGCGAAGGCACTTCTCGACAGGCTCCATGCACTTGCGGAAGAGGTCCATGTTGAGCTCCTCGAACCGGGCCGGGTGATGGTGGTGTAGAAGTCGATGCCCTCAAAGAGGGAGTCGATCTCGATGGTGGTCTGGGCGGTGGAGGAGAGCGTCCTCTTCGCCCTCTCGCACGCCGTCCTCAGCCGCCGGAGCGCCCTGGGGTTGCCGCTGATGTCCTTCTTGTTCTTCCGCTTGAACTCCTGCACGAAGTGGTTCACCATCCGGTTGTCGAAGTCCTCGCCTCCCAGGTGGGTGTCTCCGGCCGTGGCCTTGACCTCGAAGATGCCCTCCTCAATGGTGAGGAGCGAGACATCGAAGGTGCCGCCGCCAAGATCGAAGATGAGCACGTTCTTCTCGCCGACACTGGTCGACTTCTTGTCAAGACCGTAGGCGATGGCGGCGGCGGTCGGCTCGTTGATGATGCGCATGACGTTGAGGCCAGAGATGACGCCGGCATCCTTGGTGGCCTGGCGCTGGGAGTCGTTGAAGTAGGCGGGGACGGTGACGACGGCGTTCTTGATGGTCGTGCCGAGGTAGGCCTCGGCCGTCTCCTTCATCTTGTTGAGCACCATGGAGGAGATCTCCTCGGCCGAGAACTGCTTGTCCTCGCCCTTGTACTGTACGCCGATCATGGGCTTGTCTCCGGGGCCCGGGATCACCTTGAAAGGCCACATCTTGGCGTCGCTCTGCACCGACGAGTCCGAGAAACGCCGGCCGATGAGCCGCTTCGCATCTGCAGGCAATTATGACACGGCGCGTTCAGATCTATACTACAGGGACAATCGATCTGCTAACGAACTACAGAAGCAGAGCAGAACAGAGCAAAATAATTAGATCGAGTGGGTTTACATACCGAAGACGGTGTTGATCGGGTTCATGGCGACTTGGTTCTTAGCGGCGTCGCCGACGAGCCGCTCGCTGTCGGTGAAGGCGACATAGGAGGGCGTGGTGCGGTTGCCCTGGTCGTTGGCGATGATCTCAACGCGATCATGCTGCCAGACGCCGACGCAGGAGTAGGTGGTGCCGAGGTCGATGCCGATCGCCGGGCCGTCTCCTTTCGCGGCCATGATCTCGTCGACAACTTAGCTCTGAGAGAAATTCGGGATTGGTTGGGATCGGAGCACGCGGTCAGGAACAGAATAGGTGTACGTGTGGGGAGAGGCTATAGGGGGTTGGATTTTAAAGGCTGTGGTGCCGCGGCCGTGGAGGGGTTCTAGAAAGTTCCTGGGGTTGGCGGGAACCGTCGGATGCGATTTGGACGGACAGGAGATGCCGCGGCGTCCTCGCGGGGTGGGGAGACGCGCCAGTCGTGGCGGAGTTGGACTAGGCTAGGTGTGGGGTTTGGGTTTCTGGAGAGCGCGGGAACGTTCTGGAGCCAAGGGAGGTGGAGACATTCTCTACTTTTTGACTTCTCGCCGATCTGGCCGGCACCAATTGGTTGCGTGGTTGAGACGGCGTGTGGGCAGGGGGCAGGGGCTCCATGCCAGTTGAGACGCCCGGATATATGCCGCCTATTTTGACCTGGATCTTGGATCTCTACGCAGACGAGGATAAAGCTAAACTCCTCGCTTCATGCTCAGCTCAGGTAAGTCAAAAATTGAGAGAGAAAGTTATCAAAAGACTTACCATTTTCATTAAATTAAATAAAAGTATCTCCACTCGCCCGCCAGCCGCGCCGTTCGGACGCTATTGGGGCTGTCCATACGCTCTGGGGCGCACAGCCCTCAATAGACCCTTCTAATAGTTTTCTTTTTTGCAATTCAAAGTTTCGGCCAAAAATTTAAAATCTAGACCACAAATTCAAAGTCTCGGCCATAAAAAAACGCCGTGAAGTCCGGCCATGCGCAATCACATGGTGTCGCACTCGCACTGGGTGTCGCCGCTGCCGCCTTGGATGTCGCCGGTCACCGACGCCGTGGCAAGCTCCAGTTCTTGCAAGATGGCGGCACAGAACATGTCGTGCCCCGCCTTCGCCAGCGGGTCCATGGTCGACAGGTCAGCTACCAAGATCATGAAATTTTGACTTCTTTCCTTCACGACGACTTTCTTCTTCTCTAACTCAAGCTTGATATCGGTCTTCTCAATCAAGCTTGAGTTCGAGGAGACATCAGCCAGGACCATGCGTCATTCTCGGCGCGCCTCAAACTCGCGTTCGAGGAGACATCGTGGAGGACCTTGTCGATGGATGAATGCACCCTCTCCGTGGTTGTCGCTGCCGCAACAGCCGTCTTTGCCTTCTTGTCCCCGGTGGGTCGTCCCTCAGAGTTGGGTGCATCGACGTTGAGGTCAGCACGACCACACTTCTTGAGTGTCTTCCGGTGCGCCTTCCATTTCTCGCAATTTTGGAGTAACTTGAAGCAATGCATCAAGCTGAAATCGTTGTCCTTATTTTGGTTGCGAAACAAGGCTAGCGCGTCGATGAGCTAGCAAAACACAAAGCCGGCGATCACGATACGTCAATACATAGCCGACATGCCAACTCGAACAATATTGACATGAACTTATTTGATGTGATTGATTCTTCCCACTCTCGGGCCTATCGCGGATGTTCTCAATAAATCTGTGAATCTTGTTGACGATCTTTTGTATGACACGCCACCTATGCTCGATGACACCTTGGTTGCGATCCATGTGCGCCTTGTAGTAGTCCTTGGTGAACCGGCTCATCGAACTCGGTCTTGATTCTCTTCCAATAGGCGAGGCTTGTTTGATTGTCGCGATGATTGAGTTCCCACTCAAGGCATTCCAAGATTCCACCAAGCACTCGTCCTCCTTGGTCGTCCAACAAACGGCTTGGTTCCCATTCCAGTTCTTATTCTCGGTTTCACCGTCGCTATGGGTTCCAACCCCTCCTCCCCGATCACCACATCCTCCTCCTCCTCTTCTTCTTCTTCTTCTACTTCTTCTTCTTCTTCTTCTTCTTCTTCTTCTTCTTCTTCTTCTTCTTCTCCTCCTCCTCCTCCTCCTCCCTGATCACCACATCCTCCTCCTCCTCCCTGATCACCACATCCTCCTCCTCCTCCTCCTCCTTCTTCTTCTTCTTCTTCTTCTTCTTCTTCTTCTTCTTCTCATCATCAGTGTACCCCCTCCTCTTCTTCTTTGTATCCCGCCATGGGGCGTCATCATTAATTATGGTATGCACAATGTCGATGTTGCCCTATGCACATAAACACAAAACAAGAAGAGTTTTTTGTGTAGGTTTTTAGTTTGGGTGCCTAGGACATGCCCTAAGACTTTTGAATAAGCCTACTCTCCCAAAATTATTGCTCAAAGTGGTGGCGCCGGCTAGTTTCCACAATATGGCCTCCTCCTTAATCTTGTTAATGATGAGTTGATGACATTTGGAGGGGAGGCGAAGTGTCGAAAGACTCTAAAATTTATTTCTTTCCAAATTTTCCAAAAGACAAGAATGATTACGGAGGCCACACTACAACATGTCCAATTTTCAGCCACGGATTTGGTCTGTGGTAGAAAGTCACTTATCCGTCGTAAAGCCTTCGCTACGACGGATCTGCCATCCGTTGGCTATCTCGCGTCACAAATGATTTTCGAGACGGATTTCAGAAACCGTCTTGGATCCGTGACGGCCGGACCCAGCCCAAGGCTTGCCTGGCCCAGTTTGTCATGATGGACCAAAACGTCATGCATGGCTGTCCCCTTGCCGGAAAAGTGGCAGCACTTGTGTTAGACCAATGATTGACCTGTCAGGACGGTCGGGTGACGTCAACCATGTCATCTAGCGTGACGTCATGTGAAATGTGGCAGGATAATGTGTCAGGATGGTCGGGTGACGTCAACAATCCCGCAGCGTAACCCTACAGTTTTCCCCTCGTGATAAGGGGGTGGTCGGATTCTTTACTCTTTGATATCTTCGAGCAATAGCTTCGGTGCCTGTTATTTATCTTGCTGACAAATTTATCCTGAGGATAATCATTTACCCTACGTCGAATGGTGAAGGTGACGTCGCCGCATTGCAACATTGGCCCCTCTTTGAATTCTTTTGAAGTTTGCAGGTGAAGATCTTTTGCTAGAGCGGGAAGGAGGGCTTGATGCAGAGAAATATTTTGCACAACGCTTCGAAACACGCGGCGTGAAGGATTGAATTAGGACCCAGGTCATGAAGCTGGAGCTCATAAAATTGGTGCAGCTTGCGGAAGAAAGACGAACACGGTAGCGAGAGGCCACGGTCGAGGAACGTGGTGAATAGAACCACTTCACAACTTTGCGGATTTGGCAAGTTTCATCACCCAGTGGCCAACATCTGCACTCCGTACATGGTGGCAGTATGCCGTCTTTAATGTACGGCTTCAGGGTGAGCTCCTTTACTGTCGATGCGCTCTAGTTACAACAGACGCGCTTGCCTGATTCCTCTTCATTGATTTTCTTTGGATCCATGGGGTTAGGATGAGGAAGACGAAGCCGAAGAAGATAGGAGCAGAAATGGATGGCTTACGATTTACCCATGTGCTGTTACGTGGGTGGGAAACATATGTGTGCGTAGTAATTATTCATGTTCTCTCGGAAAAGTTATGGACGAGTCGGGTGACGCCTTTTGTTATCTAGGCACGTTTCACTAGTACAGAACAACACATCGGAAACGGGCAAAACCCTCATCGGAAACGGAGAAGTGGTCCGTGTCCCCACCCCCGTGGCTGATGTGAAGGCCCTCATCGGGAACGGAGTCCAAAAACCGTAGCCGATGAGGCCACGTTTTGGCAACGGTTCTGCACATATCTCCATTTCCTCAGTGTCGAGCTCATCAGTAACGGAGTGTGTAAATTTACTAGTTTGCATTGAGGTTTCTTTATAAGCATATAGCACGAATACAGATGCCAATGGGCATTTAAAATCTCACAGCACAAGCACAAGAATGACAGATCAGATTCATAAGGTAGTAGCTCAGATTCATAAGGTAGCTCTACATTACAGTGATACATCTTTATAACCTGCAAGCTATTGACAAATGTTTTTGGTAGCAGTGACAACATGCTCACTGACACACTGGGCCTACGTAATAATACAATTGAACTAACTATCTACTCTACTTGTTCTTCTTTCGCCCTGCCTCCGCGCCATTGTCGTCCATGGCGCGGCGTCGCTTCTTGCCGGTTGTCTTCTCCTCCGGCTCGTGCTCCTCCTTCTCTGGCCGCGCGTCCTTCTCCGGCGACTCCTTCTCTCGCGCCTCCTTCTCCGGAGCGTGCTCCTCCTTCTCCGGCGCGTCCTTCTTCGGCGCGTGCTCCTCCTCCTCCGGCGCCTCCTCCGACACCTCCTCCTCCAACTCGTCGGAGTCGTCTTCTTCCTGGCTAGAATACGGCTCCGGCGGGTCCTCCGGCTCCTCTTCCTCCGGCGCCTCCTCCTCTTCGGAGTCGTCTTCTCCTTCGCGTGAAGACGGCGGGTCCGAGTCGTCGGAGTCGTCTTCTACAGAGCGTGAAGACGGCGGGTCCGAGTCGTCGGGGTCCAAGTCCGTCGGCCCGTTTTGATCCCACCATGGGACTTCACCGCGGTCTTCACCGCTCGCGTCGTTGCTCGGGACTTCCTCGTTCAGACACCAGGGTTCCTCCATGGCGGTTGTGCTAGTGTGGTAGAGAATGTGGGAGAGAACGAAGGGGAGAATGCGAGAACTGTCTGGCTTCGCGCGGTTCCAGTCACATTTTATTAGCGGCGAGCAGACGGTTCCAATCCTTCGTGAATTAAGCCGCATTGAACAGGTGCGCTTCCAGTTTGCAACTACAATTTCCCAAGCACATCGCAAACGGATATCCTTCCACAATCGTTGCCATAGAGATACGTATTGGAAACGGAGGTGAAATTATGACCGTTGCCAATACTATTGGTAATGGAGAACGTAAATTCTCTGCCAGGCCTCGTCCGCAACGCTAAAATCGCGATTTTCCGTCGCCTATCTCGTGCCGTTACCATAGAGGGGTATCCGATGTGTCGTTCTGTAATAGTGTTTAATACTGCACAATCTATACGCGACGTGTGGGAAACAGGGGTGTCATGATGCTATTGGTTGCTTCCCGAGGGTCTACATATAATCTTATCAGTTAGACGAATAGATCTTGACTGCACGCGAGTGGGACTGTGTTTAAAGAAAGCGGTAAAAGATGCATTTGATTGATATGAGCCGTGCTGAGAGTTCCCACCGTTCCATGTCTGCGCTCGTGATCCACCCCTTCGGTCCGCACCGGATTTGCTGGAGACGACTTTGACTCTGGGAGTAGCGCCATTGGGAATTGAGCCAGCTTTGTACGTACTCCTTTTGTGGAAGGGGATCTAACTTTTTTCCTTTTCAATTTGTGACTCATAGAAATGACCATGTCGTTCTAACGACGTTTGGGTGACCGAGCTCTAGGATCTTTCTCGATCGGATGAAAACAGTCTCATTGGTTCCTCTATCTGCCGAGTCTTATTTCGTGATGATACATCTTCTTCTAATGCTTATGCAATACACCAATAGTGTTCAGTCCACGGCTACTTCATACGATGCGGGAACTCACGTTTTCATATCTGTTATATATTTTCCGTATTTGCGTATATTGAACAAACACTATTATTCACCTGTAGTGACCAGTTTCTCATTTTCTTTTTATTACATTATACAAACAGTAATTGGCACAACAGGATCGTGCACCAAAGCGCACAATTAAATATAATATTTCTTATTGCACTAGGAGAAACTAACATTGCACAATGTGGAATATGAGATCCTTAGATCCAGTACACCTAATATTTTAGAACTTAGCTATAAATATGTGATGTAGAAATAAATTTCAACCCCCTTCATGCATGCAAAATAGCTCCCCGGAACTTGAGGGCAACGATGCAAACTCTAGTTCTGCATGTCACTGAAACAGGGGTACGTACTTATAAGATGTGTGGCAGAAATTTATTTAAGCAGTTGCTACGCAGAGATATATGTGTGCTTTAGAAAATCCAAGCACAACAGAGAAGTTTATATAACATGTTGCCTGTGGCCAGTAAATGTTCTACATAATAGCTCCGAATGGCAGTAGCGCATAATTAGCATGAGGCAAAGATGGATATCAATACCTCAACCACAACATACCAAATAGCGAGATTACCTGAAACATAGCATTTCCAGATTGTGCAGAAGCATCTAACAGAGCATACTGTACTGTAGGTTCTTCCACTTTCTGCGTCTTCCTCAGACCTTTTTCGATGTAATTTCTCGAATCGTTTTTAATTTTCTGGTCTTTTCTCTTTATTTTATTTTTGCTGTTGTGCTGCTTGATTTGTCCAGAAAATCTTCTGATTCAGCGCCATTTGTGATAGAAGTTAAGGCTATCTTAAGACTGAATATCTGGCTAGATCGCAGATGTGCCAATGCTGGTTTGTTTCTGTAGGATTCCTCCCATTCTGATGCCCAGGTAACAAGCCTAACATACTTTGGGCACATGTACTTTTTTTTTGAAACGGGGCAAAAGCTTTGCCTTTTATATTGATATAGGAGAAACAAACATGACAGGCCGAGGCCAAAGTAAAAACACACAGAATTACATGGGGAGCACTTCTCACTCAATAATCGCAGCTAGGTGTTTATCGCCGGTAAGGATCCAGTTCTTGCCCTCGTCTTTGATCTTCTGGACGAGGGTTGACGGCATCAGGGAGGTGTTGTTGAAGACGCGAGCGTTTCGCTCCTTCCAAATTTCCCAGGTTATCAGCATGACAGCAGACTTGAGCCCCTTGGGGTATGCCGAGGGGGAATTGATAGCCGCCTTCCAAAAGTCGAGGACAGTTGCGCGTCCTGTGCCAATATCCTGAGCCAGAGACGGGCAGGAAAGCCAGGAGGCGGCCGCAAGCCAGATGCGCCTCGAGTATCTACAGTCAAAGAGGATGTGTCTCTCCGTCTCCCCCTGGCATTTGCAGAGCTGGCAGAGGGGAGTGTGTGGCCATCCCCTAATGGCGAGGCGGTCAGACGTCCATAGCCTGTTCTGCACCACAAGCCAAGCAAAGAATCTGCATTTTGGAGGCGCCCATGTCTTCCAAACCAGGTTATCAAAAGCGCACATGTTGGATCCGAAGAATTGTGCCTTATACGCAGAGGCGGCAGAGTAGACCCCGTCTGAGGTGAGCGTCCAGGTAATTGAGTCCGCGTTGTTGGGGTAGAGGGTAATGTCCTGCAAAAGTTCCCACAGGGACACGAACTGCGACATGTGCTCCAGGGTGAACTCATTGACCGCAATATCCGCAACCCAAGAATGGTTGTTCAGGGCATCCTTGACGCAGCGTTTCTTCTTCTTGGAGGCATGAAAGATTTTGGGGGCAATGGACTTGGGCGTGGTTCCGTTGAGCCAGGAGGAGGACCACAAGCTTGCTGTCAGACCATCCCCGATGGTGACCTTGGTGGCCGCATTGAACAGGTCCTTATCAGTGTCGTCGTTTGGGGTCTCAAGCCCCACCCAAGGTTTGTCTGGTGCTTTCCATTCATACCAGAGCCAGCGCAGACGAAGAGCACGGACAAACTTGTCGAGTTCCAGGATTCCCAACCCGCCTAATTTTTTAGGGCGGCACACCTTTGCCCAGGCGACCTTGCACTTCCCACCGGATACCGATTCGGTCGCTCCCCAAAGCATGCCACGACGCAGCTTGTCAAAAGCCTTCAGGGTGGCCTTGTCGGCTTTAATAGCCGTGAGGAGGAAGATAGGCAGGGCAGTGAGGACCGATTTGACGATAGTATCACATCCGGCCCTATTGAGGAATCTGACCTTTGCCGGGTTTAATCTTGACGCCACTTTGTCGATATAAGGTTGAAGCCGTATGAGTCTCCCCAAAGAAAGGGGTAAGACCAAGTACTTGAGAGGGAACTGAGAAATTTCAGCCGGGAAGTTGATCATAGTGGCATTTATGTCAATGTCACCGCATCTGATGGGGGCAACGGCGCTCTTCTCAATGTTCGTCATCAATCCCGTGACCTCACCAAAGCTTTGCAGAAGAGCTGACAGGTTGTTGATGTCCTGGAGCTCTGGCTTCAAGAAGATGACCGCGTCGTCAGCGTAAAGAGAGACACGGGACTTGATGTAATTTCCCGGCAACAGCTGAAGAAGCCCATAATCAGTACTGATACCGATTAGAAATTTCCAGTGATTTGTCTGCTTGCCCTTGACCTCTGATGAGCTCAAACACCTTTGCATATTTGGTCCAGCGCTTCATGACCTATCTATCAACTTTCTACATGACCATCAAACATTCTGCTCTGTAGAGTTCCCATGAACTGTTTGTCGTTCCTCTTTTTTAACAATCGAGATACCATACTCGCCACACGTGCCACTTTCTTCAATGTAAGCTTGACTGGAACTCCTCGTATTCTTCTTGGAAAAGCTGAAAGATGACACTGATATAGACTTCAGAAGCTTGTGTCAGAACATGAGCTCTCATTTTGGTGTAAGACAACTTCAGCCTCGAACTGTACTCAATCTCCAGTTCTTTGCATCGCCTGTTGTTCGGAACGACTAGGCTAAATACGGTAGAATGAATAACCACACCGGTGTATGGTTTGGGTCGGGACCAGATGTTATTCTGGATGCCCTTTTAAGGGATTGTAATGACACTCATATTTACTTAATACAATCCTTTTACCCCCCGCAAAAAAGCAGCATATAAGATTTTGAATATTCACCTCAAGAACAAAACGTTATCCACCTAAGCCTCATCCATCTATCCTGAAGAACAACCTGCCTGCGGAGGCGCTGGCTCAATTCACTACCCTATGGGAACAGCTTCAGTCCTTTGCTGTTACCACAGGACATCGCGATTCGATCTCGTGGCGATGGTCGTCTGATGGAAACTTCTCTGTTGGATCTGCTTATGACATTCAGTCTGAGGGCAGGATCAGAACAAACTTCCCCTCCACCATCTGGGATTCTGACGCCCGCTCAAATTTCTTCGAAAACTGGTTTGGTGCCCAGCTCTCTTCCGGCATCAGCTACCTCATTGAGCGACTGGTGGTACACTCCCTTCACGCGGCCTCGATTGCAAGACTAGGCGCTGCTGGAACTCGACGGTCACCATTGTCTGGTGGTCGTTGTGGAAAGAGCTAAATGCATCCAAAATCAACATTCCTTAATGCAAAATGTCAAACTATTTAACCTATGTTAAGTCATTGTTTATCACATATATAGTTATTCAATAATTTTAACTTAAGAAAGAAGAAAAAACCATCTGTTTTAATGGGCCGTATCATTGTGAGCGGAGCATTTTTTCCGGTCGGTCTTTCGTAAGCCTTATGTTGGGAGCAACTTTGACGGGAGCGAGGCGAGCGATACGACTCGCTTGAAGCGGTGAATAGGGGGACCCCTGGACGGTGCGTTCCCCATGGCCCATTGTCTTTTTTCTGCTGGCAAATACGTAACTAGCTGGGTGAAGTGATGATGGCTTGGGCTCGAGGTTATGTTTTATGGTTTCCACTGCAGTCTCTCTTGGAATTTCCGCCCTGGAAGGAATTGTTGTAAGACTTGGTCGTAATGGGCCCATCCGTGTAAGACAATGTTTGGTTAATGTATAGATGTATTCGAACCTTGGTAAATCTGTGTTTATACATACCTATTGACTTGATCACAATCACCAAACAAATAAAACATACTATCATGATCCTCCGGAAGTACGGTTGCCGTGGGACACCATTTTCAATTCCTCGACACTAGCTACATGAAGAAAACGAGGAAATGAATCATGAATTCGATTTTCTTGATTGGTGAAAGGTGAATGCACCTAGATACCATGTGTTGGCAAAGATAGCGAGGCGGTTCTTAACTATCCCGGCAAGCTATGTATCTTCGGAATCAACTTTCAGCACATGTGGAAGGGCTTTAGATGAATTCAGGAGTTCTCTAAAACCTTCTATGATGAACGCCTTAGTGTGTGCTGCAAGTTATATTAAGTTCCTAAAAAGGCTTGAATATAATCGTATGATTTCCATCTCCTTTTGATATTGTAATCTCTCTTATGTGTCATTGTAATAAATTTCATTGCTAAGTTTCACAAATTTAGGAGCCATAGGAAAATGAGGAGGAAATTTTGGAGACTATCAGATTGACTACTAGGTGTACTTTCTATAGATTTCACTTGTCATGTGAGCAAACGATTTACTCCAAGTATTGTTTCTTGTAGACTCTCATGTCGATGTTGCTATTTTTGGTGTATAGAGAATGGAGATGGAGAACTAGAGATGGATCACATGTGATCTTGTCAACTGTCATATAGATGTTGACATATTCCTTTTTTTTGCATCTGTGTTATTGTGTTAGAACATGGAACTTAAAAATATGCATGACCCCTCGACCCGAGAATAGGCGAGCTGAGGGGCGTCGGTCAGAGAGGGCTATTATTTTATTTCCCTCGTTAATTCTTTAATTTCCTATAACTTACAATTTTCCATGTGTAGCAACTCATCAAGAGTACTCATCGGTCACTACTCACTACCCATCCAGACGTTTCATGCCCATCTCAGTCCCTCTGTATCTCCACAATGCTGGAAGAGTTAAACTTACAGGCTAAGACATCTTTAATTACTCTCTCGCTCAAACATTCTTCCCAACCCCACGAAGCAAATACTAGAATATAAAGCTATCATAAGCATAAAAGGCGAAGATAAAAACATGCTTTTCTTGCGCCCTTTCTCTTTCCTAGCTCTTCCTCTCTCTCTCATTGCTGTCTTCTCTCTTGCGACTGCTGGATGTGATTCTCCACCACCTGCTAGCTAGGCAGAGGTCTCCACCACCTCGTCCTTCCTTCTGCCCTGCTTGCTTCCTTTTCCTTACAAACACAAATCTTCACCAAGGAAAAGTGCAAATTCTAAAGAGAAGATCTGAATTCAAAGCAGCAGAAAAGCTGGAGGAGTTAAGGGAGAGGGAGACGAAATATATCTCAGCACTAACTGTTTTCCATGGTGTTCCCTCCAGCGCCTGCATACCTAGATCCGCCCAATTGGAATAACCAGGTACTGCATGATCCATCCTCTCTGTGTCCTTCAATTCTCTTCTGCGTAGAGCACACCAGCGCTGATCCATCCATCCATGCCCAGCTTCTTCATGGCAAGAGAATTTGGCACAATTAAAGCAACTTAACATGAAGATATATTCTCCTCTTGAATATTCAGAGACAACTCTCTCCACCTTTTCTTCTCCCTGATCTCTAACATGTTTACATGTGTGTACTTGACAGCAAGGACAGCAGCCAAGGGCGACGGGCGGTGGTGGAGGAGGCGATGCACAGAAACAGCATATGCCCGTGGGTACGAGTACGACAACAGTTACGGCGGCGCAGCCCGAGCCAGGCGGCCTGCAGAGCAGCTCGGCGGCAAATGAAGCCTCGGCCGGGCAGCTGGCGCGGCCGAACTCGATGACGGAGCGCGCGAGGATGGCGCGGGTGCCACAGCCGGAGCCGGCGCTCAAGTGCCCGCGCTGTGACTCCACCAACACCAAGTTCTGCTACTACAACAACTACTCCCTGTCGCAGCCCCGCCACTTCTGCAAGGCATGCCGCCGCTACTGGACCCGAGGCGGCGCCTTACGGACCGTCCCGGTGGGCGGCGGGTGCCGCCGCAACAAGCGTTCGTCCAAGTCATCCGCCGCGTCCTCCTCCAAGGCATCTTCTTCTTCTTCAGCCAGACAGCTGGTCGGTGGCGCGTCGGCTATGCCATCAGTCGCGGCGTCGACCACCACGGGACCAAACGGAGCAATGATCCCGTCGGGGCTCAGCTCCATGTCGCACCACCTGCCGTTCTTGGGTACGATGCACCCGCCGGGGCACAACCTAGGGCTAGCCTTTTCGGTCGGGCTTCCACCGATGGGCATGCAGCAGCGGCAGCAGCACATGGACGGGGGGGTGGATCAGTTTCCGCTGGCAAGCGGCGGGGGCGCCACCTTTGGCGCGTCACTGGAGCAGCAGTGGAGAGTGCAGCAGCAGCAGTTCCCTTTCATGGAACTACCACCGACGCAGCCGATGTACCAACTGGGGTTGCAAGCTAATCGAGAAGGGACCAGCGCAGCGGCACCGTTGCCAGCGATGTTCACGTTAGGGCAGACAAGTGCAACCGAAGAAGGGTCAATGAAGGAGGCGGACAGCAAAGGGCAAGAGATGAGCTTGCAGAGGCAGTACATGGAGGCTCTTCGCCAAGGGGATGGCGTCTGGGGTGGCAGCGCCACCGACAACCGCGGCAATGCTGGCAGCTGGACCATGAATATCCCGGGATTCCATTCCTCGTCTGGCAGCGGCGACGGCGGCGGCCTGTTGTAGCACACTTTCTTGGTCAGTCGGAATGGCGATGCACATGCATGGTTTGAGCAGATGACCTATTTAATTACAGGCGAAGGGGTTCAAGTTTTAATTCTTCATCAGCTACTACTGTAGAAGCGCTGCTAGCTCATGATGGTCCAAGGTAGGGGGTTCAAGTTAAAGTCGCTACCTCCTTTGGTTAACACATTTGCACCATTTGGTTTGCCTGTGTAGTACGAGTCCTGTGTCCAGTCCACTGTGTCACCTTTTAAAACTTTTCACACTATTGTTTACGGGAAGGGATCGATACATGATGCATGGGGGTATATATATGACCAGATATATTTTAGTTTACTTGGGGATTTGAGAGTGGTCAGATTGTTTCTTAAGTTCAGTGAAACTTGCATAAAATGAATGTATTAATTGTTATTTTTCTTCCAGTTAACGTTGTATATTTGATTCCATATGTATGTTTAGCTTCATCAGCGTGCTCCCCTTATACAATTTTGACAGACTACATCTTACTATTGCAAGGTACGAGCAGTGAACTCTTAATTGCATGCATGCTTTTGGTTTTAGCTGCTGGTCCTGGTGGAATATATGCACAAAGCGTAACAATCTAATTAGCTGCGAATTATTTGCTAGTAATATCGATCTACAGTTTCTCACCTGAAACAAACTAATATCCGTATACATCATATGCACCTGTGTTGGTGATATATGTACTAGCTATTCATTTCCACTTGCCTGTTGGCCAGAAAAGAGCACTCTATATTACATTCTTCAGTTTTGCATCTCTAAACTTGGAGCACGCATGTGTGTAACAGCCTAAGATTTGTATGTCAAAATGTCTAGCCGGCCAAGCTCTACTTCTATTAGTCAATTTTTTACTCCCTCCGATCCGGAAAAAGTGACGCTGGAAATGAACTGGCCCGTGCAAATTTTATGTACAGTCCGGACATTCTTTTAGGATCAGAGGGAGTACATCATTTCCACGTCCTACGTGTTAATGACATGCTGGTCATGGTGCTACATCTATATATGCAACAAATACTGAATTAGTCTCAATACTACGAAGGTGTACAACTTAACTTAACAGATGGATATCTACATCCTTCTTTCTTAATATATTACATGCAGTTCTCCTGCATGGTTCGAAAAAAAAGATGGATATCTACAAAAGTCAACTACGGTAGGATCTTAACTAGCACAGGAACATGTTCATAGAAATAATCAAATGGTATATACATCTTTATCGGCTATTTGCTGATCTTCGTTACAAAATTGTGCAAACCCTAAGGCCCTGTTTGGAATGGAGGTTAAATTAGTGTGCCCAGTGCCCACGGGCATTTCGTTCAAATTTGAGCTAAATACAGGCGGCCACACAAATTTTATGTCCATTCCAAACAGCCCCTAAATGATAAAATATATCCACGAGTACGAAGTTTTATCTACATGCATGTGTGTATCACTAACCAGAATACTGATTAGTGCAAATGGGAGGAGTGGCACCTTTTTCTACTTTGTCTGACAAATTCCCTTTGCTCACATTTCTTTTGATTAAAGTACTATACTTTGGACTTCCTGGCATTGGATCTCTTTTTATGTACCGTGCATCCCTAGAGTTATATGTGTGTTGTCCGTCTGTACTGTATGTGAGAGTTTGTTTAATCTCTTGGAGTCTTGGGAATTAAATTTATCTAAAATTCCTTGTGAAAAAACAACTTTTCCCCTCTAAGTTGTTGTCTTGGCTCACTAGACTAGCATATCTTGAAGCACCTTATCACCGGGATGGTTTCTGGAAGGACAAAATTGTGTCAAGAAAAGGTTATAAGAATATGTAAAAATAGTACATATGATTTACGGGTGGACTATAGGCTTGTAAATTTTTCGGTTTCTCTGCATATAAGTCAATATTTTACTTTTTGCACATGTCCCAAATGGCAAACTTGTTGAACAAAAATTATATGCATAAGTTTCACTCCACAACATCAAAATTTTCATAGTTGATGTACCAATATAGAAACAGACCTAGGTAATTTGGGGGGGTTGAGCCCTAAAGGTAGAAAATGTGAGCTAGGTTAATAGTTCATTTCATAGCAGAAACGCGTTTTGGCTCCCGGGAGCACATGCTCCCGGTATGTCCAAAAAAAATTCAAAAATTCAAAACTTGTCGAAAAATTCCGAAAAAAATCATGCACGTACATGAGCATGTCACGCGCCGTCGTGTCAAATTTGGCGACGAATCGACATCGTATGCGCCCTGACACGACGGCGCGTGACATGCTCATGTACGTGCATGATTTTTTTCGGAATTTTTCGACAAGTTTTGAATTTTTGAAATTTTTTTGGACATACCGGGAGCATGTGCTCCCGGGAGCCAAAACGCGTTTCTCATTTCATAGTGACTATAATTTTTTTAGGGAGTGACTATAGCTCGGTCGGCTTAGAACTAATTATTTCTTTATAGA
Organism: Poa pratensis; assembly: GCA_947311845.1. Classification (NCBI taxonomy): domain Eukaryota; kingdom Viridiplantae; phylum Streptophyta; class Magnoliopsida; order Poales; family Poaceae; genus Poa; species Poa pratensis. Next base: position 44,526,774 of record CAMZMU010000045.1, read on the forward strand.
CGTTCGGTCAATTTCTCATCTTTTCTACTATCAAGAATTTATGTGAGATCTAACTGTCATTACTGTTGGCATATAAATAGTGGTTATTTCTTAGCAAAACTATAAAGTTTATGGTGGGTGGATGTTTTTTAATCAAATTCCTTGACATACATATGCACCAACTGTAATTAATTTCGGAGTTTCGTGTGGTCTCCACGATGGTAATTTTGACCATCAAATTATGTGCAAACATGTTATCTCAAACACTAAAATCTATACACCGAAAATTATGTTTTATGCATGCTAAATCTATTGATGTCAGTTTGATGTTTTGGATACTGCTGATTATATTTTTGTAGATTGTCAATCTACAAAATGTTTGACTGGTACAAATTCTAAAACGACTTACATCTTATATTACCAGCCAGAACATAATTGACAGATCCGGAAGTGCTTCGGCACGTAAATGGGTTTGTAATACACATTTGGTTGTGCTCGAAACGCAGTATATTAAAGGGATGACCCATCCATATGTCAATACATTTTAGTTAGGGAAAGTGGCTCATACGCTACTCCGAGTTCAAAGACTGTTGAATATCTCACACCCCTAAGTTCATCTATGTGGATTGATGGTTACGTCGCGTTGCACAGGGTGGAAAACTGTACTACCTTTGATAAAAATATGAATAGAGTCAGTGCTCTCGTGCATATGTACATGGATGCGAGCCTTTTATCAGTTTTGCAGTGACAGTGTACAGCATGATGTAACCTCTCATGGTCACACAGTTCAGAAGTGTCGACCGACCATAGCAGCCATGATTAGGTCATGATTGGAAATGGTGGGTTTTCCTTATTGGATAACCAAGTGTGAACCTTTGTAGGAGTACGTACGTGGCACAGCTATATTATACGTGTTAGACAGATATGTCACGTAACGTTACATATCCCCCTAATTGCCTAAATCATGGAGAGCCCTTATTTGTGTGATCTCCCATTTATAGTTAGAATTGTAATTTGTCTATATATATCAATGCAATGGAAAGGCCCAAGTATGGTCAATTCTCTCACATGGTATCAGCCTAAACACGTCCTAAACCCTAAACCGCTTCCGCCTCCTCTCCTTCCCTAACCCTAGCTGCACCATAGGCGGCCGCCGCCGCCGTCGCCCTCCCTCTCCTCCTTCCTCCCCCTCCTCCTCCATGGCGCCACTACCCGAACCCCATCCCAACGCCCATCTATGGGCGCAGGCCACCGTCATCCAGAGCATCCGCTCGCTGGTTCCGATCGTCATTGATCTCAAGGTTCCCTCCTTTCCCAAGTGGTGCACGTTCTTCACCATCGCTGTCACCACCTACGCGCTTGAGGACCACCTCACCACCACCACCCCGCCGACCGACCCCACCTGGCTCCGCCTCGACGCCACCGTGCTCCGTTGGCTCTACGATTCCATGGCGATGGATATCGTGGACCTTGTCATGGCCACCGACGCCACCGCCTTCACGGTCTGGACTGTCGTCGCTGCGCTCTTCAACGACAACAAGAAGACCCACAAGATCTATCTCGCCGAGGAGTTCCGCAGCATCCGGCAGGAGGGCCGCTCCATCACCGATTACCTCCTTCTCTAGAAGACGGCAGACGCTCTCGCGGAGGTTGGCGCCCCCGTGTCCGACTCGGACCTCGTCACGAACGTGATCAAGGGTCTCCACGAGGACTTCGACGGCATCGCCGATCTTGCTCCTCTCCTCAAGCCGTTCCCGTCCTTCCTCGAGTTCCGGAACATGTTGCTGCTCCAGGAGCTGAAGGTGACCCGGCACGCGGCTTCTTCATCCACCTCCGCCACGGCCTTCATCGCCGCCAAGCCCGCCCCCCCGGGTCCTGCCACCCCGCCAACACCACCGGCGGCCACGCCGGCGGCTCCACCGGCGCCCAACCCTGGAAGACCCCGCCCAACCCTAACCACGGCTCCGGCTACGGCAAGAACAAGGGCAAGAAGCCCTATGGCGGCTACGGCTCCAAGAACACCGGTGGTGCTCCTGCCATGCCCACCCCTTCAACCCTTGGACCGGGGCGATTCAGATGTGGCCCATGCAGCCGCACGGTGCCGGGAGCAGCATCCTCGGCGCTGGTCCTCGCCCGGGCCCTCGCGCCCACGCCTACTTGGCCGCAGCACCTCCTGCGCCGACCTCCTTCTACAAAGCCCACGGCGGCGTCCCCCACGGCCAGGCCTACTACGGCGCCCCGTACGGCGTCGCCTCCTCCTACACTGCCCCCTGCATCGGCGCAAACTTGGGACGCCTCCGCCCTCGCGCAGCACTTCACCAACATGACGCTGCAGCCACCCACCCCGGAGTGGGTCATGGACAGCGGCGCCACCGCCCACCTCTCCAATAACACCGGTATCCTCTCCTCTCTCTTCCCATCCTCCTTATCATCATGTCACTGTCGGAGACGGCTCCTCTGTTTCCGTCTCCACATCCGGGCATGCCTCCCTTCCTTCTTCTTTTTCTGATCGTCCACTTCATCTTTGCAATGTTCTAGTTACTCCTCGCATAATTAAAAATCTTGTCTCTGTCCGTCAGTTTACTAGCGATAATAATTGTTATGTCAATTTTGACCCTTTTGGTTTTTCTGTGAAGGACCTCATTACCCGGCGTGAGCTTCTTCGGTGCAATAGTACGGGGGAGCTTTATTCGTTTCAGCCACCGGCGCCTCGTGCTCTCACCACCACCACCACCACCCCCCATGATATTTGGCACCGACGTTTGGGTCACCCCAGCCCATGACGCTTATCGTCGTTTTTCGCAGCATATTTCTTTACCTTGTAATAAAAACCATAGTACTCTTTGTCATGCTTGTCAGCTTGGACGCCATGTACGTTTGCCCTTTTCCTCTTCCACCACTAGGACTACTCACCCTTTTGAGTTAATTCATTGTGATCTTTGGACGTCCCCAATTTTAAGTACTTCTGGTAATAAATATTTCTTAGTCATTCTCGATAATTTTACACATTTTCTTTGGACCGTCCCTCTACGCCAAAAATCTGATGCTTACGCCTCGCTCGCCTCGTTTCGCGCTTTTGCCCAAACCCAGTTTAACCTACCTCTTGCGTCTATACAGATGGACAACGGTCGTGAGTTCGACAACGCCAAACTCCACTCCCTAGCCGCCGCGCACGGTATACACATTCGTTTCTCCTGCCCATACACCTCCCAACAAACGGTAAAGCCAAGCGTATCATCCGCACCGTCAACGATATTGTTCGTTCTCTCCTATTTCAGGCTAGTTTGCCACCTTGCTTTTGGGTAGAAGCTCTCCACCACGCCACTCACGTACTTAATCGCCTCCCCACCAAAACCATTAGCGCTCCTTCTCCGTACTTCGCCCTTCATAACACCCACCCAGATTACTCGTCCCTTCGCGTTTTTGGTTGCCTATGCTATCCAATACCGCCGCCACCATGCCTCATAAACTCGCACCACGGTCTAACGCCTGTATTTTTCTTGGCTACTCTCCTCATCACAAGGGTTATCGCTGCATGGACCTCACTACCCACCGCATTATCATCTCACGCCATGTCATTTTCGACGAGTCCACCTTTCCCTTTACCTCCCCGCATCCTTTGTCCGCTGCCACCTACGAGTTCCTCGACGATACCGTCCCTCCTCTCGTTGTCCCTCCGGCTGTGCCCGCCCAGCGCACACCCTCCCCACCACCCTCGCCGCGTGCGCCTTCGCCGCCGCCTCCTCCTGTGCATCGGACGCGCAGTACCTCCGGCATCCGCGCCCCACCCCGTGAGCGGCTTAACTTGCATGCTTCTGTTAAGAGGTACTCTCCGGTTCCGACATTCGCACGTGCTGCTCTCAAGGACCCTAACTGGCTCGATGCTATGACCGCGGAGTACCGCGCTCTCCTCGGCAACGACACTTGGGATCTCGTGCCTCCTCCTCGGAACTCCAACATCGTCTCCGGCAAGTGGGTCTTCCGCCACAAGCTCAAGCCCGATGGCTCTCTTGACCGCTACAAAGCACGCTGGGTGCTTCGTGGCTTCCCAGGAGCAAGGCGTCGACTTCGACGAGACCTTCAGCCCGGTTGTCAAACCGGCCACGGTCCGCGTCATCCTCTCCATCGCCCTCTCCCTCAACTGGGAGACTCGCCAGCTCGACATCAAGAACGCCTTCCTGCATGGCAAGCTCGCTGAGGTCGTCTACTGTCATCAACCCACCGGCTTCATCGACTCTACTCGCCCCGACCACGTCTGTCGATTGAACCGTTCGCTGTACGGTCTCAAGCAGGCTCCTCGCGCGTGGTACCAGTGCTTCGCGACCTTCATCACCTCGACGGGCTTCACGTGCTCGCGCTCCGACACGTCACTGTTTATTCTTCAGTGTGCAGAAGGTACGGCATATCTTCTGCTGTACGTCGACGACATCGTCCTCACCGCCTCCTCGCCAAGTCTCCTCGACCGGATCACCGCCTCTCTCCGCTCCGAGTTCGCCATGACGGACATGGGCAACCTTCACTACTTCCTCGGCATCGCAGTCACCCGCGACTGCTCCGGCATGCACCTCTCGCAAGCCAAGTACGCAACGGAGATTCTGGACAAAGCCGGCATGACTGCCTGCAAGTCCGCGACGACACCGGTTGACACGTCGCCCAAGCTCGCCACCACCGCTGGTGCTCCCGTTGCTGATCCTACGGAGTACAGGAGTCTCGCTGGAGCTCTCTAGTACCTCACCTTCACGCGCCCTGACATCGCGTACGCCGTCCAGCAGGTGTGTCTTCACATGCACGACCCTCGCGAGCAGCACCTGGCTGCCATCAAGCGCATCCTGCGCTACGTCAAGGGCACGATCTCTCATGGACTTCAGCTTCACTCATCTTCGCCGGACTCCATGGTCACCTACACCGACGCCGACTGGGCCGGCTGCCCCGACACTCGACGTTCTACGTCGGGCTTCTGCGTCTACCTCGGTGACAACCTCGTCTCATGGTCTTCGAAGTGGCAACACACGGTCTCTCGTTCCAGCGCCGAGGCTGAATACCGTGTTGTGGCTAACGCCGTCGCCGAGACTAGTTGGATTCGTCAACTCCTCGACGAGCTTCATCGACCTACTCCTCCTGCTACGGTCGTGTTCTACGACAATGTCAGCGCCCTCTACATGTCTACGAACCCCGTTCAGCACCAGCGCACTAAACACATCGAGATCGACCTCCACTTCATTCGCGATCGTGTTGCCATGGGCCAGATCCGCGTGCTGCATGTTCCCTCGTCTCGACAGTTCGCCGACATCTTGACGAAGGGTCTCCCATCACCGTTGTTCCTGGATATTTGGTCCAGTCTCAATGTCCGTTCTCCTCCCGTTGTGACTGCGGGGGAGTGTTAGACAGATATGTCACGTAGCGTGACATATCACCCTAATTCCCTAAATCGTGGAGAGTCCTTATTTGTGTGATCTCCCATTTATGGTTAGGATTGTAATTTGTCTATATATATATCAATGCAATGGAAATCAATTCTCTCACAATACGTTCCTAAACACAAATACTCCAAGCGCCAATATAATTTTGTTTTTTCCACTGTCCACAACCAATATGACTGGTTTTAACCTCCATTTCGAAAGAAAAAATGTCTGGTTTAAAAACTGCCCTATTTTTCTGTGTTGGAAGAGCACCAGGGAAGCTCTTGATTTGGATGCGCAGCCTCTGACCATCCTCATCTTAATTGCGACATGGATGTTCATCTGAAGCCTAGCTCGTGTCTGCTCTTTGGAGCACACACGGTACCGCTCGGCGAAAGCTCAGTCTGCGTCGTGCGAGTGTGTGCGGCTATTGCTAGCTTAGAAGGATGGCTCTAGGTGGCACTGCTCCCCCAAGATTTCGATAGGGCAGGGGCGCTGTGTTAGCTTTGCGGGAAAGGATAGCTTTTCATCATCCTGCTACACTGCCCACACCACGTTCATGCCATATGTTGTGTCTCTGTGCTTGCCATGCTACCCTATCTAGCAGCTAGAATCTTTTCTTCTGCTTCACTTCGAACCAGATGATTGATCTAATCGATATGTTGTCCAGGTGGAGGTTCATGGCTTTGAATACAAAGTTGCTGCATGCAGAACATCGATGGATCATATATAGCTGCTGCTGCTTCGGTGCTGTCCGGCCGGCCCGGCTAGCTTTCACAGGAACAAGGCATGCAGGGCCACCGATTTCTCTTCTTCTTCTTCTTCCTTGCTAGCCTCTCCCTCGATCGATAGCACGCTAACACGATGATCTCTTGCTTGCTTTGTCCCGTCGATGCATGCATGCATCGGCGTGCCGTGCGTCGATTGATCTTTCGTTGTCACGCGCGCGCGTGCCCGTGAAGTTTCGAACCTTCTTCTTCGCTTGATCAATCGTTGCTTGAGCGCAAAGCGAAAGCCAGCGCCAACCAACCATGTGTTGCGGGCAGATGGAGCTTCGCACGCAGCTAGTAGGAGTAGCCATGGACCATGAACAGGGCGCGCACATATTTCGCGCGCGCCCATGCACCAACGACAAAGATCAAGCTAGGCCTGGATTGGATAGGGGGGAAGCGAATGACAATCGGCAATCGCTAGCCGACGGTCTGGTCCAAGTGCAAAACAGTATATCCTGAATTCCTGGCCAGGGACGATGTACTTGGCGCGCGCGCGCGTGTAGTACTCGATCGATCGGGCGGGCCGGGTCGGAGCAATAATGTAAAAGTTCATGAGCTGCAGCTGTAGATCCTGCATGCTAATTTATTCTCATCTGCCTTTTCTTCGTTTCGCTTTTGCTCTTTTATTTATACCTTCTGGCCACACCCCACGTAGCTTGGTTCCTTGGCCTGGGGCACCGTCACTAATTACTTGGTACTTGCACACCGATCAGCTCTGCTCGACTCTTCTTTTGTGTGTGCATACGGTGACTGCACATCCGGAGTACTGTGTGGTTCCGTTGCTTCGTTAATACACTCACGATTCGACTTTGAGTCTTTGACGATCAGCTCTGCTCGACTCTTCTTTTGTGTGTGCATACGGTGACTGCACATCCGGAGTACTGTGTGGTTCCGTTGCTTCGTTAATACACTCACGATTCGACTTTGAGTCTTTGATCGCTATGGACTGGTATCAAGATAGACTCCTAGCAAGAGAACCTACTTTTGACCGCTGGAACGGTAACAACGAAAACGGCTTCATGTCTATCTCCTTCGGCTAGGTAGTTCTGCTTCCGATACCGGAGGAGCCGGGTGGGGTAGAAGGGTAGTTTGTGAGTTCGAGATGTCCCAAGCTAGCTTGGAGTAATAAAGTAGCCAGAAATTCTGCTCCCGTGCGCACGGTGCGCTCATCGCTACCCATAGTGGGAGTAACATAAGGAGTAACATAAGTGCCACATAGGCAAAAATGATGATGTGGCATGCAATTAAAAAAGAGAGAGACAAATTGAGTAACTAGCTATGTTACCGTAACATCACACAAGTCAAGACAATATGAGTCTACAACCTAATTAATGAAGAGTTGCATGACACCACACACATGTTACTACCCATTATAGAGGTGGTAACATAGCCTAGTAACATGTGTATGTTACTAGCCTAAGTTACTTCCCACTATGACTAGCCTTAGAGCAAGTAGTGAGACTACCCATAGTGAGAGTAACTTCACTAGTAACATAGATGCCACATAAGCAAAAAAATCCTACGTGGCATGTAATTAATGAGGAGAGATGCAAATAGAGTAACTTAGCTAGTTACCTGTAACACTAGTACTCCCTCTGTCTGTTTATACCCTGCGTTTTGGGTGCATCACGGATACCAAGAAGAGCTTTGGAGGGTCTAATTTCTGTACAAGATGGACTAAAACAGCCCTGGTGTGCCATGCATGCATTTAGCACCCGCCCTGCAAATCTATGCATGCACTGGTTAATCACGTTGCCAGCTCCCTCGCCTCCAGCGCCAGTCAATGCGTTGCCCAGCTAGAGCTCTCTCATCTCCCCCGTTTGTTGGAGAACGAGGTGCATGCGCAGCGTAATTAACTTGAAGCGGGCCGGTTGTTGGGGGCAAAGTTGGAAAGCAACGCTAGAACGCAGGGTAAATCCGAAAATCTCTGAAAAGCTAGGACGCAGGGTATAAACGGGCAGAGGGAGTAACATCACACTTTTCAAGAAAAAATGAGTCTATAGAGTAATAAATGAGACCATATATGACACCACCTCTATGTTACTTTGCACTATAAGGATAGTAACATAGTCTAGTAATATGTGTATGTTACTAGTTGAATTTACTCCCCACTATGGCTAGTCTGAGTTTATAGCCCGCCTACGTGACATTTTTGTCTATGTGGCGGAGAGACATAAAAAAAGTTAGTGAAGTTGACTCTCATGAAAGAACCTAGCTTTACGCGTGCTTCTAGGCAAAAACAATAAATGTAAGAAGAGAGATTGAGAAAAGGTTGTAGAAAATACTAGTCTTACAACCAACTTTATGGCACACCTTACTGTATGAGTGGTTTCAAATGGTGGCTCCATATAGCCAACAACTGGCTATACTACCCTACCCAATTCATTTCTTTTCATTAAACTTCTTTAGCAAACGCAATAAAGGATATGATTTGCTTGAGAAACGGCTTGAGATTCAGGCAACATCTACAACATGCTATGATTATTTGGTTGAGTTTTATGTCGACCTTAATTGTTATTCTATGATGGTAATGTATGAAGGTTTAATTGTATTCTATGATAGTAATGTACGAAGGTCGACTATATATTAGTTCACCTACATGGTCTCATAGGATTGCACCCTAGAGCAAAGAAAAGGGGAGGACGGCCATAGATGACAGAAACCGTGTCCCGGACCTCGAACTTGTGATATGGGGTGTTCTTGATCGGGGATCTTAAAACTTAAAGCTATGGTTGGACGTTTACGTCTTAATAAATCCCTTACATGCACACAAAAACTTGGCCTTTGGGACCAATCATAAGGGGTGTATGCGTAGAGATGGTTGTATTGGGTTGCGGGTAAAACTTTAAAAATTTCCGTAACCTTGTCGCCAAGATCTATTCTATGAAGATATGCTACACCCCATAATGCTAGATTAGATACTTACAAACACCGTTGCGGAAGATCTTGTGTTTGTCGAAGTAGACGTTGGTGAAGCCCGATGAAGAATCTCACGTCCACGCCGGGAGGTGAGATTGTTGTCGGTCCGTCGTCGAGGAACTACTTGCGCAACCCCGCTCTAACAGTATCCACACGTACGCCGCGCCAATCCGTCAAGCACGTTCACCGCCTAGAGCTACTAGCACCGACGAAGAGAGACTGCCTTTCGGTGTAGATTTAGTGGTAGATCTAATCGGGTTCGATTAGATCTATATGAGACTTGAGAGATCTAATTCTCAACACATGAGATCTACTAGAGAGAGATTAGATCAATGTCTAATTAGAGCGCCGTCTAAATTAGAGCATCGTCTAATTACACAATATCTATAGAGAGGAACTTGTGCAAGTCAATTGGATGTTATGTTTCCTCCTTGTGGGAGGGGGTGGAGTATATAAAGGGGAGTAAGGGGAGGAGGTGGTTGGGGGAGGGGAAAAGCCCTCCTTGGTGCGCCGGCCCTAGGGGGGCTGGCTCCCTCCCCAAGTCGGTTTGGGAGAGGAGTCCTTGTCCAACAAGGACTCCCTCCCTTCCCTTTTATCTTTTGTCTTTTTCCTTTATTCCTTTCCTAGTTCAATTAGGACTCTTTAAATCTCCATTTAAACAAGGAAGGAGAGAGGGAGACTTGGTGCGGCCGGCCTCGAGGGTGGGGCCATGCGGCCGGCCCATACTAGGTATGGCGCAGCCACATGGGCACCCCCTCTCTTCTCCGGCGCATCACCCCCTTCCCGGCAAACCTCCGAAACTCTTCCGGAACCAAATATACTCTATAGATAAAATCATCGACTCTATCCACTGATGTCGGAAACACTTCCCGGCATCCCGGAACATCTCATGTTCGCCATATTTTCTCTTAGGAAATTCTGCCCTATACCGGCATCATTTCCCCTCATGATAACTTCACCGGAACTTCTCCAAATTACTCCGGAGTTGTTCCTGTGACATCGGAGGGACTCCGACCACTTCTCATAACCACAAAACTACAACTTTATTCTCTCAATAAAAGATTGACTCACAGCTTAAGTGTGTGACCCGAAAGGTTCGGTAACACATAGACATGTCCGGGAGCTTACCAGACAATAACTAGCATTGGGACCTAGACGGCCGTACTAGCTCCTATGTGTTCACGAGTGAACGACAGAACCTGTGTGTTTCTCATTACGCTAATCCCCTTACGTACACGATACCAATGATATCTCGAGATTGAGACAATGTGCTCTAGTGTGATCAAACCCTTTGATCATAACACATATAATTCTCGTACCAATATCATTCTCTTTTCTCATTCCGTATTTTCATTGTCCCGTGATTAATCACGCTGTGTCTGGCCAGACGATTGGGTGACAATAATAATACTGAGATGGCCTAGAGGATGTATCTCTCCATCGTCTGGAGGAGTAAGTGCATTCTTGAATAATCTCTGTTCCAATACATTATTCTAGTCCACACCCAAAAGTCACCGTTATGGTCCCCAGTTACGGCCAGACGTTAGGTGACAATCAAAGCATGAGTGTCGAATAAGCGGTCACCAGATATTCTCATAGCAAAGGAATACAGCTAATGAAAACTAAACATATGATCAATTGCTACCTTCATCGTTGACGATTAGTCTCTTAGCAAGATCATACAATGGGTCGGTTCAGTACTATTGTCATTCCGACAATAAACTCCTATAGTTGTGTGACTTATACAAAGTCCATGATCAGGAAAACATGATCATCAAACAACAAGATAGGCTAGTCTTAGAGACAAGACCAGGAACGCTTTTACTTGTTCGTATCTCTACACCTGTATTGGAGGTTTTCCTCTTGAACACGTTGTATTTGCTATTCAAGTGCCCAATACAGTTATAGCATAAAGATATAAACATTAATAATAAACTTGGAGATAAATAATAACTAAATTATTATTGTCTCTAGGGCATATCTCCAACAGTCTCCCACTTGCACTAGAGTCAATAATGATTCTAGTTAGCACGATGACATGACACCAAATGGAACTAAGGTGCCACTCACGCTTTCGCATGCGCTCTGAGACTGTGTCCAAAACTTTGATCCAATCAAAGTACATAAACTTGTTTAACTCCTCACATGTCAAACTTGACAATGTAAAGTCGGATATATTAGGAATTGGATTTCGGTCTATCCGGTTCCGTAGTAGCATTAATAATATCAAGCGTCTCCGAATGATATTATCATACCGTCTATTGAAACCTTACCAAGTCAATGACTTCTCCAATAACTTGCTATCATGACGTCTCACATCAATGATGCAACTATCCTTCATAGAAAATCTATTTATGTTGTAGAATCCACTCATAATATACTTGTGATTTGATAAATCAAAACACCAAATATTTATCAATTGAAAATTGCATTTCTCAGATTAAATCAATTAAGATCTGATTTCATAATTCCACTACAAATACGTATATGAGGAACTTCTCTATATACACTATTTGAAGCTTTACAAAATCTACTAAGTCGTCATTCTTTTGTAATATCACTATTGGGTTCTAAAACAAAACCCTCAGGATCAATTACACTTTTAATTAACTGCCTTTATGAGAAAACTTTTACCAAGTATTTCTCTTAATTGCCGGTGGCCAAATAAATTTAGCACTTTGGAAACTTTCCGGCTTTATGTACTATATATAGCAATGAGATAAGCAAAATCACGTTAAACATGATTTGATCTTATTCCTCTCTATTCGCTCATCATTGACTACGAATGTCAATGTGTCTTGCAAATATCACGCTATGACTTCTTGATCAAATTTCTTTGATTCAAGACACAATTCGAATTACCTTTCAGAATTGTACTTAGCACATTCATACTCATGTTTATTAAATTCTTAATCTATCTCATAGACAAAAATCTTAATAAGACACTTTCCGACCTTTTATTTAAAACTCTTTAAATCTTTATTTTTACAAGATATACATTTTTGAATTCGGCCTAGCCTTATTCAACAAATATAATATCAGCTCCCACTGACTTTTAAGTCCCTTCGATTTATATAATGAAAAGAATAAAATTCTCAACTCATTAATACGACTAACTTCAAACACTCATAATATAATTATCCAGATTATTCTCATAATCCAAATGAATTATTCTTAGCAATCAATTATGCTACTTTAGTCCAATAACAGCATCGAGCAATTGATATGATAAGTTTTACAACTTCTCACTATCATTTATTCGTCCTTGATAAAACAATTTTAATCAAGACTAGCTCTATGAATATTAAATATTCACATATGTCCTTTCTTTATGAAATATTCATGCCCAGTGATTTCACATCACGTCCAAACTACTCTCAAGATTAAATCTTGGAGTTACATGAATTTTTCTTGGACTCCTTTATGACATATACCGTCATTTATGAGTATTTTATTCTGTTTGTAATTGCTTTGCTTTTTAATCATGTTCCTGGACATTTTAATAATTCAACCACTAGGTGATTTAATCATTAAATTCCTCACATGACTATCATCACAATACTTAATTCGAATCATGTATTTCATACATGTATTCCTGGACAAAGTAATGATATGGAAACATTTGCATGTTACTCCTTTCATTCTAACACTTGTCCAAAGACTCCCAGTCTTAATTTAGTATTTTGATTTCCACTTCTCTTCATGAGAAGACACTTTTCTCCAATTCTAAAGTCAACAAGCTTTTAGAATTATGTGTGGAAAACAACTGCCAATATAATACTTTGGACTTTACCTTTATGCAAAACATTTATTCAATTCGAATCCATACTTGAGATTCACAATCGAAAAACTTAGAACTTTCTATCAAAATAACTCTAAGTTAAAATTGATATAGGTCCCCTGAATACAAACAAAATAATCTATATATTTTAGTGGGTAATTTGGAATTCTATTTCACATCACATCAGAACAAGACCTCTTGACATAATTACTATAACATTTCCTTTTAATCTTTATCTTGCAAAAGATTTTATTACCATGATAATTTCGAATTACCAAAATTCATCATGAGTAATTTGACTAAGAAAACTTTCTTTCGTCAACAATGTTACAATATTTATTAAGTCCTTTTCTTTAACTTCATCAAATACCTTTGATTCCTTTATTTTGATTCTCACACTCTCCCACTGAATTATATGAAATATTGCATCTTCAATAATTTCATTAACTCTATTTCATTAATATGAAGCATCATATTAAATCTTCAATAGAATTGAATTAATGGGTAGATTCCACTCCTTTATGTAAATTTCGAAATCTACTAGTGCCTAGCACTTTGCCAATTTCGAATCTACCAAATGCCCAGCATTTTGTGGATTTCGATTTTCATTAAATGCCTAGCACTTTATGAATTTCGAATTTCTCTAAGTGTCCAGCACTTTTGTGATTTCAGTTTTATCAATTTAATTTTAGAGATAACTTTAAGAGTCTCAAAGAGAACCAACGAAAAGTATAACTCCAAATTAAAGATTAAACCAACTTAATTATTACTCAAAACTTTAAGTAATATTTGAATCAAAATAATAAAGACTTAACAAACAAAACTTAATGACATATTACAATAAAGAAGATTATAAAACCGAATTCACAATAATTGGAATTCCCACACATACTTTATTATTCGAACACAAACTCTGTTCCAGAATATAAAATATTCATTACAAAATGATCGAACTGAAAATAACTCTTATTTAAAGTCCTAGTGTAAATCTTCTTCATTGACTTGGATTGTAGACATAGTGGTGATCATGGCGCCTTAAGTGCCTTCTTTCCCCACTTCCTCCACTTCTTCCTGAATCTCTTGCCTCTTTTCCTTTTCATACTGCGATCATGCAACATGAAAAATTTAGTATTAAATACCAAAATATATTCGAGCCGAGAATATGTCAATAACTTGTGTATAACTCTTATACCTTTTGTGGACTTGCCACTGGTCTTGCAAGAAGGATGCTGTCATCAAATGATGCACATAGATATCCAACTCAGCTGACAAGAGCATTTCGAAGACTTCCTTGACCGTCTTCTTCACACCCATCAATTCATAACATGCTACAAAAGCGTAGTAGTATGATGGTAGTGATCTCAGAAGTGTGTCAACCGCTTGATTTTCTGGAACTGGTTGCCCAATATCCTCAAGCTTCCTGAGTATCTTGCAGAACTTAACCTTGTGCTCCCTCATCGAGCCTCCGCTCGTTAGTTTGCACGATCTAAGTTCCCCATTGAATTTGTAGTTAGCATGACACAACTGGTATAAGAACTGAGCTTTCAAAGCTTCCATGAGACGGAAGGGGCGATAGTGTGGATAACTGTCGCTAAGCTCGGGACTTATCCTGTCTAGCATAACCAAACTCACTTGATACTCATCTTCCTCCATAGGAGAATAGTCATCTTCTAACTCTGGAACAGGAGTGTCCAGCACATGCTCTATCTTGCGTCTCCTGAGATTTTCTCTCAGCCCATGAAGCCAATCAGCAAAGATCACGCTTTTGCAGTCAACTTTCCTAACAACTCATCTTCATGCACATTCTCAACGGGATCCATTTTCTACAACAAAACAAGTTTATCCAGACTTTTAGTTTATTACTAATTTTGATGCACTACTTTAACTCAATTAAATTGAATCTAAGATATGCTCCCACTAAGCCCAATAATCCTCGTGATTGGCGCTAAGTGATTCAGGACCCGATAACCCGACGAAACAAGCATGGAAACATGGCATGTCACGTGAACAACCGGTAGGCACCATGCCAGTTGTAGTAGCTACAACTCATGTTCGTCTTTCGACGTGCGTGTTCAGAACTCATAACTTTGTATGCTAGGACTTCAAGACAACCAACCGATGATGCTGCTGGAACGGTTCGCGCCCGCCTCCCAAACCCTTGGCCCGCGAGACTCGTGTGTGCACGGAGTCCGGGGACAAGCGCCTGGTTTGACGGTGCCACAGTTGGAAGAACACGATCTCCTTGATATTTTACTTGAGGATTCACCCTAATAAACGACTACTGCGCAATCAAGGTGCAAACAACAAAGGATAAACATCACAGGCAATTAATAATAATTCATGTGCTTTGGTATAGCCTTTGTTATTCTCCGGAAGTTCTTGACGCTCGTCCTTGAGGATCACCATCTTCATAATTCCCGGTCACAGCAAAATTCCGAGGGAAAATTACCGTAGCCGAAAACTCGCCAAGTACTTGTCACCAGCACAGCCGCCGGCGCCTCCTTCCGGTCCTTGCGACGAACTCTTCTTCGCTTACTTGTCGATGACGAACTCGATCAATTGTTTCGGCTTCGGCCATCATGTTAAAACACCGTAACAAAATAGCTATACCAAAACACATGCACACAATCCTGCAAAACCAAGTTAGACGTTTCTAACGTTTGTTTGCAAGTTTTACGTGGCCTTGTAGGATCTACGGAAGAACCGTCACTACCTACGAACTGAAGCACGTTTAGGCTAGTTGCTAGATTAACTTTGCGGGGTGATTGAGATCCCAACATTACGAAAACGTTGCGAACCCCAATCTAAACGATCACATGTGCGCGTGACCCCGTGAGGCGTCCAACCCTCATGCCCGTCCGTATATACAACAACGTCCACAACTATAGGTATAGACCCGAAGCTACTGAAGCACTTCGTTGGCGCGACGGGCATACTAGGAGCAGCCGGAAGGTCCGGATTGCCAGAAGTTCGTAAAGATCTTGCCTATACCACCATGGAATATGAAGTACAACTTATTGGGAAGCAACTAAAATAAACTTAATGCAAGAACTATGCAATGCTCGCACCAACTTGTGCTCTAGATCAAATCATACCTACGCATAGATCGGCTCTGATACCACTATTGGGTTGCGGGTAAAACTTTAAAATTTCCGTAACCTTGCCGCCAAGATCTATTCTATGAAGATATGCTGCACCCCATAATGCTAGATCTAGATACTTACAAACACCGTTGCGGAAGATCTTGTGTTTGTCGAAGTAGACGTTGAAGCCTGATGAAGAATCTCACGTCCACGCCGGAGGTGAGATTGTTGCCGGTCCGTCGTCGAGGAACTACTTGCGCAGCCCCGCTCTAACAGTATCCACACGTACGCCGCGCCAATCCGTCAAGCACGTTCGCCGCCTAGAGCTACTAGCACCGACGAAGAGAGACTGCCTTTCGGCGTAGATTTAGTGGTAGATCTAATCGGGTTCGATTAGATCTATATGAGACTTGAGAGATCTAATTCTCAACACATGAGATATACTAGAGAGAGATTAGATCAATGTCTAATTAGAGCGCCGTCTAAATTAGAGCATCGTCTAATTGCACAATATCTACAGAGAGGAACTTGTGCAAGTCAATTGGATGTTGTGTGTCCTCCTTGTGGGAGGGGGTGGAGTATATAAAGGGGAGTAAGGGGAGGAGGTGCTTGGGGGAGGGGCAAAGCCCTCCCCTTGGTGCGCCGGCCCTAGGGGGGCTGGCTCCCTCCCCAAGTCGGTTTGGGAGAGGAGTCCTTGTCCAACAAGGACTCCCTCCCTTCCCTTTTATCTTTTTGCCTTTTTCCTTTATTCCTTTCCTAGTTCAATTAGGACTCTTTTAAATCTCCAATTTAAACAAGGAAGGAGAGAGGGAGACTTGGTGCGGCCGGCCTGGAGGGTGGGGCCATGCGGCCGGCCCATACTAGGTATGGCGCAGCCACATGGGCACCCCCCCTCTCTTCTCCGGCGCATCCCCCTTCCCGGCAAACCTCCGAAACTCTTCCGGAACCAAATATACTCTATAGATAAAATCATCGACTCTATCCACTGATGTCGGAAACACTTCCCGGCATCCCGAAACATCTCATGTTCACCATATTTATCTCTTAGGAAATTCTGCCCTATACCGGCATCATTTCCCTCTCATGATAACTTCACCGGAACTTCTCCAAATTACTCCGGAGTTGTTCCTGTGACATCGGAGGGACTCCGACCACTTCTCATAACCATAAAACTACAACTTTATTCTCTCAATAAAAGATTGACTCACAGCTTAAGTGTGTGACCCGAAAGGTTTGGTAACACATAGACATGTCCGGGAGCTTACCAACAATAACTAGCATTGGGACCTCGACGGCCGTACTAGCTCCTATGTGTTCACGAGTGAACGACAGAACCTGTGTGTTTCTCATTACACTAATCCCCTTACGTACACGATACAATGATATCTCGAGATTGAGACAATGTGCTCTAGTGTGATCAAACCCTTTAATCATAACACATATAATTCTCGTACCAATATCATTCTCTTTTCTCATTCCGTATTTTCATTGTCCCGTGATTAATCACGCTGTGTCTGGCCAGACGATTGGGTGACTATAATAATATTGAGATGGCCTAGAGGATGTATCTCTCCATCGTCTGGAGGAGTAAGTGTCATTCTTGAATAATCTCTGTTCCAATACATTATTCTAGTCCACACCCAAAAGTCACCGTTATGGTCCCCAGTTACGGCCAGACGTTAGGTGACAATCAAAGCATGAGTGTCGAATAAGCGGTCACCAGATATTCTCATAGGAAAGGAATATAGCTAATGAAAACTAAACATATGATCAATTGCTACCTTCATCGTTGACGATTAGTCTCTTAGCAAGATCATACAATGGGTCGGTTCAGTACTATTGTCATTCCGACAATAAACTCCTATAGTTGTGTGACTTATACAAAGTCCAAGATCAGGAAAACATGATCATCAAACAACAAGATAGGCTAGTCTTACAGACAAGACCAGGAACGCTTTTACTTGTTCGTATCTCTACACCTGTATTGGAGGTTTTCCTCTTGAACATAAAGATATAAACATTAATAATAAACTTGGAGATAAATAATAACTAAATTATTATTGTCTCTAGGGCATATCTCCAACAGGTTGCACATAGGTTTGGCTCTGCCCATTAAGTATAAACTATAATTGGACGCTTAATATACTTTATGTGGAAATCTATGTGTCAGATTTATCGGTGATGTCCTTGAAAATTCTTGTTAATCATAAAAACTACTGTGAACTTGTCCTCTTATTGAACAAAGGATTGGGCTTCCTCTGCAAAGAGCTATTTACATTACTTTTCAATTTACACTCCTGCAACTATAAACTCCAGATTCACAAAACTTTGCATACTTTTACCACTGATCTTTTGCCATTCTTGTTGACTAATACCTTTATCTTTGTGTGGGTTCGACACTCTCTATACTTATCGAGAAGTTCTACAAACTATCCCCTACACTTGTGAGCATAAAGCTATTTGGTAAGTGAGTTTGGTAAGAGGTATATGTTGTCTATTACTGTTTTACATTTCTGTTTTAGCAATCATGGGTACTGAATTTATAAATATGTTACTACCAATTATTTACATATGAAAACAATGGAGGCTACTTGAAAGCTTCATAAGCCTCGAGAGTCTGAAAATGAGTTTATTATTCCTTATATTACTATTTAACACATAAAAACTAATCAGTTTTCCGGTGATCATAATGATTACCCATCAGACCACTTACGAATGATTGAAAAATCTTGTTTTCTCTTTAAATTATCTGGTATATTTAATGAAGAGGCCCAAAGAAATGCTATGTTTGGTTATTTGTGAGGCTAGTTTGGACAGAGGAGGGGAATAGTGATAAAACAAAAACGCCATGGACAAAACTGAGTAATGCTAAAGAACTGAGGGAACCAATGCAAAAAAAACCCAAATATTATATGCATGGGAGGTTCCATGTTGTGATAAGTTGAGAATGAAGCGTCAATATTAGAAATATAAGTATAATATGTGCATGTACATATATAGGTTGATATGCGGCAAGCCTTGGAATTCATGAACCAACATTAATCCAGGCTTGTCGCCCCCTGTTATAAACGATAGGCAAATAAACGATGAAGAAAGCAGAAGATCAAACCAACGGGGACACGAGATTTAACGTGGAAAACTCTTCCAACAATGGAAGAGAAAAAACCACGGGCGCCAGCCAGCAAATCTTCACTATGATCGGGTGAGGTTACAAACGCCGGGGATTTACAGCATACGACTTATCCCAACCGGTGGCTTACAAGAGGTATATATGGTGGTAAAACCCTAAGTCGGCTGCAATCCGATTCGGCAACGATGCGCACCGTACCGCGCGTGCTGCCGCCCCCACACCCCCGCAAGTGGGCAACCGGATGGGCTAACTTCTCCGCTACGCTTCGGCACAAGCCTCCGGCCACGGGCCTCGCTCCACTCCGAAGTTAGCCTCTATCTTTATATTAATTTGGATCACATCAAAATAACACGCCATCGGAGGAATTGCACCGGGTCCTTTGCCCATGCTAGGCTAATCCGACCTTGTTTGTGCTTGTTCTTGTCTTGACTAGATATCATAGAAACAATATGTACTTGTTCTTGTCTCATTAGCGTCTGGCCTATGATCAACCCTATTCCATATGTGCAAATCAGTTAGGAATCAGAATGCAAGTTGCTAGGTTACAGGTACATCAAGATGATCCATACGCAACAGGAAGGAGAGTGAGACCGATCGACGCTAGAAAAGGTCTACATATGCGGTCCAGGTACGTGGCGACGGTAGCTTTTGCATGCCTATCTTGTCCTTTAACAACTGTTAGTGCAATAAAACAAATTTAACGACGCATCATGAGCGCATATGCATGCACTAGCAATCAAAAGGAGAGCGGGAAAAAGACAAGACCAAAGCCGGGTCTTTGCAAGGACTTGGCATCATCGAGTAAAGGAAGGAGCCAAAAGCGAGGCTTGAAGAGGACCATATATGATCCCAGAGGATGTGCGCTGGCTGGCCAGGGATCGATGATGGCCAATGGATTGCTTCTCGCTTTGCTTCGTCAGGGAATCTGTCTCGGTCGATCACCAAGGAGGATATGATGGAACCGCAGGAGCTGAAAACTCCTTTCCCTAGTACCGAGGCACTAGTACTTCAAGTGTCTTCGCATGTCGTCCACACACTCTCTCTATATATCCTTGCAACTATAAGATGTTGTACTCTGGCCATGGTTCAGGTGGAGAGTGAGAGTAAGGAGCCCATGTCATGGTGATGCCCGTATCCTTCTATACAGACTATATTTACTTGTCTTTTTTTTTGAAACGGAGGCAATTTGCCTCATCTCATCTCATTAATTAAGAAGGGAGTTTAGAGTTTACATGACATAAAACGAGCAAAATCTCGAAAAGTCCAAGAAGACCGAAAGAAGTCTACTCTCGCGGCATTATGGAACCCAAATGATTAGCCCCCGCAATGCTCCACAATGTCACCTCGGATTTAATTCGCGTCACAACCACAGCTGGCATGGAAGAAACCTTGCGAAAAAACTCTAGCTTTTCGCTTGTTCTAAATTTCCCAAGAAACTAGCATGATGAGGGAGGCCAAAGATTTCCTCCTAGTGCCATCAACGAAGATGACCGATTCCCATCATTCTTTCACCGATGTGAAGGATGCCCAAAGTGACATGTCAATAGACTAGAGTCCAAGAGCCATGAGACACGATCCAATTCCAAATCATGTAGATGGCACAAGACGCAAGTAAAATTTCTCGTGTCTATAGATGGCACAAGACGCAAGATCTAGTGGTGATTGGTATAGCAAAGTTTTGGAGGCCATGTTCCGGATGCTCTCACCAATCAGGCAACACCATGTATAGGTGGAGCATAGGCGTATACATGGCAAGTTAGCAACATAATATTGTATCATTTTTCTTCAAACGCCCTTGCCTTAGTGTGATAACGAAACATAACAGCATCAACGACAAAACAGCACAATGTGAAATTTGTGGTGATTGACATTTTAGTCTCACTTACCTTAATAAGATTTTCATGGAAGTTAGTGATAGACGATATGATGTGTTGCGGAATATTGATTTATTGATTGATTGAATATTGAGCCACGATGGGTTGCTTATATAGTGTATAAGACTTGGAGGGCAAGTAGCCTCCTAGAGATAGATTTGGATTACAATCGTAAAACTACCAAATCTATTCTAGCCGTAATATACTCTAACACCCCCTACAGTCGGATCGGTAGTGACGCGCGTCGCGGACGGTCCGGCCCGAAGTCGCGAACTGGAGAGGGAGCCAAGGTGATAGCCCTTTGATTCCGATGTTGATGTAGCCGAGTGTGTGGGCACAGTAGTCGTGGTCGATGATGCCGTTGTTGAGAGTCGGATAGTGGAGGTAGACGTTGTTGGAGTTGATGTGGTCGAGGTAGGCGGCATGCCTTGCCGAACTTGCCAGACTTGGGAGAGCGTCGGGGACGAAGGCACGCGCCGATGTTACCGGTGTCGAACATGCGAAGACAGTAACCACCATGAACCATGCGAGCCAGAGTCGGATGAAAAAGCAGAGAAGGTCTTCGTAATCCATTGGTGCGTAGAGCAGATTTTCCGCCGCTGTTGTCAGACTCAAAAGACACCGGTTGCAAGGTACAATGAATTAAGGTAAGTGCCAGAATGTTCATCCTAGAATTGAGGGCCGGTAATTGGATAGAATCAGAGAATGTAACTACATAACCTTGCGAGTACTAATAATTCATGCGTTTCTAGGTATACGGTACCTAGCTGCTGAGCTGGTGCAGAATGTGTGGAGAGACTAAAAGCGTGTTTCGTGCGTGTTAAGCGTACGCATGTGGGCAGAGAAATTGATGGCTAGGTGGCACGTACGATGTCGTTATAGAACCTACTTTCTGTATTGATCAGCCGTCAGAGACGTCGAGACCACAGAACGGTAAAGCGTAGGAAATTCCACAGGTTCTCTTGCGCTTTCAGTCCCAAAAAATTCAATCGTACATATCACAATAGAAACCGGACCTTTAGTCCCAGGTGGGGAGAGCCTCTAGTCCTGCCTGCTCACCGGGACGACCGAATCGGGACTAGAGGCCCCCTCTAGTCCCGGGTGTGTTACGAACCGGGACAAAAGAGGTCCCCACGTGGGCGCTCTGGCAGCGCGTGGTCGAGAACCTCTAGTCCCGGCTAGTAATACGACCCGGGACTAGAGATGCTCCCACGTGGCAGCCTCTGGCTTTTTTGTATTCCCGTCTTATTGAATATTTAAAACTATGATCAATCTTGTAAAATATATGGTTAATTAATTACAAATCAGAAAAACACATATAGCATATCAAAATATTCATAAAAGAAATATCTATCTAATAAAAATATACTTTATTCTTTATGGAGATCACAACCGGGACTAGAGCCCGTCTATTTGATTACATAGAGATCATATATAACGGGGACTAGAGCCCGTATATTCGATTACATGGAGATTATAACCGGGACTAGAGCCCGTCTATTCGATTACATGGAGATCATAACCGGGACTAGAGCCCGTCTATTCGGTGCAATTGTATTTTCCCTTTGGGTTTATGACATGGTCATTCAAAAATCTCGCAATTTCCTCTTGAATTGGTAGAAAGAGCTCCTTGAGTTGCAGCTTCCTCCGCATTGTATCACACTATAAAAGAAGAAGATCAATATGAATATCAATCATCGTAAAAAAAATTATGAATGACACTCAACACAATTGATGGTAATAAAATAGAATTGTTCACGTACTTCTATCCATGTCTGAGTGTTCCGCTCACTGACCTCCCGGCGAATCCACTCGCAAACGAAGTATGCACACAAATTGGTCCCCGGTGGCTGCCTCTCGCACTATTTTACGAGAATAGAATTCAATCAAATAATAATCAAGCATGGTATAATGGTATTGAAATTATAATTAAAGAGATGCGCGAATCTAGCTAGCTCGTACTACTTACGTCGACATGATGAAAACTAAGCTCCTCTTTAAATTCACCAATTGTCCTCTTTCTGAAACTTTTTCAAACTCTGCCCGTAAAAAAAATGAATAAATGAGTTATTAGTTACTTGATATCTCAAGAAATGAACAAAAGAGACCGATATAGTGCGATAATGATTGAAAATACCTTTGGAGCGCATCTAAAATGTTTTGGTACTTCTCTTCGAGATACGCCAATGAGTCGTAGATTTCAACTCTTGTAGAGTCAATTTCAATGATTAGCAGAATGTAATGGAAGCTGCGAACGTTTATATACGTCAGTAACTCATCAGTTACACTTAACATCGAGTAAGCAAAAATTAATGTGTACAAGACAGTAACACTCTTACCCGAAGTTGTAAGGAAACAGTATCTTCTTTTTATAATGTTGCCTATGTACGAACCTTAGCAAGTTGTTCTCCGTTTCCTTGGCGAAGCGCCGTAGCAAGTCCTCATTAACTCGTTTTGGGTCAACGAACCCAGTGTCAAAGATTTATTTTCTGTCACATTCATCACTCTTCATTCTGCATAAATAGCGAAGTGAGCATAATTACTATAGGCAATGACCGAGCTGAGCTAGAGACTTTATTTTAGAAATAAATAAATTGAATCACTTACAGACAATAAGTACTGATGATACTCAAGTCGAGGGCGTCAAGCTTGTATAACTGATAGAGTTCTTCAAGATAAATTTGTACCTGGTCTTCACCTATGTAATGTTCTTCTGTAACTTTCACAAGGATCACTTCTCGATCTACCTTTGTGACTTCCAAGTATCACTTATTCAGTTTTCGCATTTGTGTTGGTAGAAGCTCGATCTGATCAGATGGCAGCAGAAACTTCCCGTATTCCCATTTCCATACGATCTGATCCGAAATGGGGAGATCTTCTTTTTCGAGTTGAGAAAGTGTAATACCAGCTTCTGCAGCAAATTTCGCCGCATAGGATAAAGAAGCAATGTCGACCGCCGCGGAGCCCTGATCAGCTTGTACCTTGAGCGGGGAGATCGACTGTTTTGTCTGTTCTCCGAGCTGGGCAACGTCTCTTTTCCCGCTGGCACTACTACTCGTCGTGTGGGAGCGAACTCTCCTAATACAGCGTAAATAGTCATCTGGCCTATTTATCTCAATTTGCGATGGATGCTCAAGAAAGTCTTAGCCCACTTTTTTTGCTCTAGTGTAAATATTTGCTTTGGCTCGGCCTTTTTCGGTGCAAAATGACTTCTCAACTCGGCTTCGCAGATCGCGGCGTTTTCCTCTGCAGTCTTGTCGTAATCTCTCGGGGGAGGAACCTTTGGTACTTTCGGGAGGGGCTCCTGTCGGGGTCCGTGTCGGAAACCCATCGACGAAACCCTGTACTGTTGCTTCCTCTTTTGACCCTGACCCTGCTTAGTGGGCGGAGGCGGCGGAGACGGCTGAGGAGTCGGCTGACGCGGCGGCGGAGACGGCTGAGGAGTCGGCTGATGCGGCGGCGGAGATCGAGATGGACTCGTATTGTGCTGGTCGTCGTCCCTGTCATCATCATGTGGACTTGGAGGTGGTGAATCGCGACTCGGAGGAGACGATGGTGGCCTTGGCGCCCAGCCTGGAAACACGATGTATTTCTTGCGCCATAGAATGATACCACCCTCGACGTCTCCTAGTGTCCTCACATTATCACCTCCAGGGATGTCAAGATCCATTGATTCATATCCTGGACAAATTTGATACACGCTGACAAGAGCATAGCCATCTGGAATCGGGACTAGTGCTGTAGATTCACAAGGTAAAGCATAGCCGTCCGCCGCATTCAAGGATAAGTTCCTCAGTGCCACATGTAGCTCACAACTTGTCTTCTCATTGATATAATCCACGGGGTGGCGATCCATCGGTGACTCATCAGCACCGACCCCCGTGGAAGCCACGCTTCTTCTCCGCTGAGATGGGCCGCCTTGACTATCTTGCTGCAGCTGATGAGTTGGCCCTTGCTCGCGCATTTGATTCCGTTGCAGCTGCTTTACGATCTCAATTATCTCCTCGTTCTTTCTTTCTAGCTTGCTGAACCGGTCTGAGTCCTCCTGCTCCTTCTCTTCTTTGCTCTCGCTCGGCTTCTATAAGATTCACGGTCCTCGGGAAACCCAATGTTCCACGGCACATCAGGTCCAAAGCCTCGTGTTCGTCCTCCTTTTTCTTTATTCCCGAGGGCCTCTGTCAGCTCGTCGTTCTCTCTGTCGGGAATAAACTTTCCCTCTCGAACCTTGGCGATTGTTTCAACAATTGCTTTCTGGGGTACACAAATTTCTTTATTTTCATCAACTATTAACTCCCCTGTTTCCATGTCATAATGCGCCCCATGCCCAAGTACCCAATTTCTTACCCTATGGGGCCACTCCTCTGTAGCTGGAGTGATCCCTTTTTCGTGCATGACGGCCTCAATTTGATCCCACTTAGGCTCGGCACTTCTGTAGCCACCTGCCCTCATCTTATGGTGATATATCTTTTTCGCTGCATTATCCTTATTCTTTCTCGACCTTTCCTTAGCTAGTTCTGAATCCTTATACTCCAGAAATGAGTTCCAGTGAGCCCGCTGGCTCTCTAGTGTGCCAGCGTAATCTGGAGCTTTCTTATCTTTGACATACGCACGGTATAATCTGTTCTTGTAGTTATTGAATTGTTCAGCCATCTTCTTAAGAGCAAAATGCTTGACTTTGTCCGTCATTGCTTTTGTCTGTTTTTCCGGATCCAAGACCAGTAGGGTGAAATGTGCAATGAGCTTGTTCCAAAGAACGCCTTTCATTCTGTCGTTGACATAACTAACTCCCTCTACCTTTGGCTTCTGCCATCCTGAACGCTGATCGGGACGTTGTCCCTGACAATAACTCTGCATTGATGCACAAACTTATTTGCGTTCGCCTTGGGAAGCAACGGTTTGCCCTCTGAAGAGACACCTCAATTCGGAGATGCGCATCTTCGGCCAACACTTTGGCATGGCCTCGTTTACTTATTCCAGATTGGGTCGATGCGGAGGTCTAAAAATAAGAAACATTTGTTAATACATACATACACAAATCAATTATTGCATCTGATCAACAGAGGCTTAATATACCTTGCCAGACTACGGATGTCCACCAATCTGCGAGTCGTCATCGCACTCGATGCTCGTTTGCGCTTCGTCTCTTCGTTCCAGCACCATTCCCGGACCGGACTCGTTCAAAAACTGTGAGCCATCTTCTGCTCCACTGTCTTCGACTCCACCGACTTCTGCTCCACCCACGGGTTGCCGTATAATGGCAAAAACGTCTTCTTCACGGTCTCTGATGTTGAAGTTATCCATTGCTTAACTAATACAAAAGAAAGATAAAACAATGTTAGCATTAGCAGAATAATTCAATGTCATCATCATGTTCCTCACTTTACAAAAGCAGCATTGATCAAATATGCAAAAGTAATACATGTCCATTTTTATTTAACCCTAATACATCACGAATAATATCACTAATACATCTCTCTCCCATACATGAACCTCTCAAACTAACTTCGACCGGGTCCCGAGCCGCGGCCGCAGCGCATCCAAAGACTAGGAACCCTCACAGGGTCATAAATCACGTGAGGAGGAACCCTCTGAAGAAACGACCAGCTACTATTATACTGCCTATCCAACAAATACATGTAGCGACGGACGTGCTCGTCCTCCTCCCTGATACGGCGACGTACCACCTCCTCGGGGGCCGGCTCCCTCTGCACCGAGCGTGGCCCAAGCGACTTCCACCAAATAAGATTCGGGTCGACGACGTCACCCGGATTCCTCACCAAGATACGTGTCCCGGAAGGTAGCACCTCCCTGTGCCAGCCTGGCGGAGCCCAGTCCCGGAAATCGCCCCTCTGGTCCAACAGGGACATCGTCACGGAGAACAATAAACTAAAAACACAATATTTAGACCTAAGCAAAATGTTTACACTTAGCA
The DNA here is from genome assembly GCA_947311845.1 of Poa pratensis. Lineage (NCBI taxonomy): Eukaryota > Viridiplantae > Streptophyta > Magnoliopsida > Poales > Poaceae > Poa > Poa pratensis. The sequence continues at coordinate 44,553,644 of CAMZMU010000045.1, forward strand.
AAATATTTACACTTAGCAAAATGTTTACACTTAGCAATATTTACACTTAGCAATATTTACACTTAGCAAAAAAATCACATCTTCATTTAACTTAGCAATATTTACACTTAGCAAAATGTTTACACTTAGCAATGTTAAAAAGTACCAACTTTGGAGCATTTCTAAAAATCTAAAGTACCAATTTAACTTAGCAAAATTTAACGTAGCAAAATTTCTGAAATTAAATTAACCTAAATCTAAAAATCAACCTAACTAATCTAAAATTTCACCTAAAATTAAACTAACCTAAAAATCTACCTAACTGATCTAAAATTAAACTAACCTAAAAATCAAACTAACCTAAAATTAAACTAACCTAAAAATCTACCTAACTTACCTAAAAAACCTAAAAACTAACCTAAAAATCTCGCGGCGGAGGAGACGGTGTGGGCCGGCGGCGGAGGGGACGGCGCGGGCGCGGAGGAGGGCACGGACACGGAGGAGACGGCGCGGGCCGGCGGCGGAGGGACGGCGTGGGCGCGGAGAGGGCGCGGGCGACGAAGGAGACAGCGGCGGGCGCGGAGGAGGGCGCGGGCCGGCGGGGGAGATGGCGCGGGCGCGGAGGAGACGGCGGCACGGAGGAGGGCGCGGGCGCGGAGGAGACGGCAGCGGCGCGATTTCGGCAGCGCTTCGCGTAGGAGTGCTCTGTCCCGGTTCGTGGCTCGAACCGGGGAGGAGGGCCTGGGTATTTATACCCAGGGACCTCTAGTCCCGGCTCGTGGCACGAACCGGGACTAGAGGTGTTTTTGCCCCAGCCACCAACCAGCGCGCGCAAAACACCTCTAGTCCCGGCTCCTGCCACCAACCGGGACTAAAGGGGTGTTTTTTTTGCGCGCGAATGCCCAAATTTTCAGTTAAAAGTGTTTGAAATTGAATTTGAAAAGTGTTTGAGTATGAATTTGAATAACTTCTACATACTTTTGAATCTGACAAAAAGTTCAACATGAAAAGTGTTTGAATCTGAATAACTAATCCAAAACCATTTACTGTTTTCTAATATAATTATTCTAACTATTCAAACTATTAACCATTTTGCCATTTTCAATTAAAAATGCATTAACTAAATATTGTTTGCATATTTTTGAATCTGACAAATACTTTCAATATGAAAAGTGTTTGAATTTGAATACCTAATCCAACCAAGCAAAAAGTTTCACTTTTCTACCCCTTTTGATACCGGTACCGGGTGTAGACATATAGTATAAGTCTGGATTTTCTCCAGCGGGTCTAGGGTTTCGCCGGAGATTGTCATACCAGTGCATGTAGTTTGCCCAATCAGAAAGAAGCACACGGATCGTGCGTTTGCTTCGAGCGCTTGTGAGCCGTTGGATGAGCGGTGTGTTTCTTTCGAGCGCTTGTGAGCCGTTGGATCACGGTGTGTGTTTATTTTGAGGGCTTGTGAGCTGTAGTATGCCCAATCAGGAAGAAGCACACGAATCGTGTGTTTCCTTCGAGCGCTTGTGAGCCGTTGGATCAGCGGTGTGTTTCTTTCGAGCGATTGTAAGCCGTTGGATCAGCACTATCACGACCACTTCGTGAGCCACACGACCCTATATAGCCCACCTCTCGGACATGTTCGGCACTCAGTGTGTACTCATTGTAGTTCATTTGGTATACAAAGCATTCGGATTCCCTGCATACGTCCAACGGTGCATTTGATATGCGGGCACTCACGAGCCACCGTTGGGTTGTATGCAGGGGAAACCGTGTGCTTTGTTCTATCTACAAAATCCTTCAGTTCATCGACCGAATACAAATCAATCAGATTCCATGCATACATCCGACGGTGCATTTGATATGCGGGCACTCAGAAGCCACCGTCGGGCTGTATGAAGGGGAAACCGTGTGTTTTGTTCCAACTTTTTCGAGCACTTCTGAGCGCCGTTGGAGTTTTTAGAACCAAAAATCAATGTTTAGAGTTTTCTTCCGAGTTTTCACAACACAGTTACATAAAAGGTTTAATACATTGTTACACATCACCACCAACATTCCTATCTAGTGTTGTGGTATAAACTTCTTCTTCGTGTGTGTCCCTTTCTTCTGATTGCCGCAACCATGGACAATCTTCATCATTTAACACGATGCTTGGGTCAGTTTTCACTCTGAAGCGCGGAATTTCATGAAACTTATTGTAATCTTCTGACATGTCTGTCTTGTCCTCCACTCCCACGATGTTTCTTTTCCCTGAAAGAACTATGTGGCGCTTTGGCTCATTGTCTGATGTATTCGCTTGCTTATATTTTCTTTTTTTCGGTTTGGTAGACATGTCCTTCACATAGAAAACCTGAGCCACTTCACTGGTTAGGACGAATGGTTCGGTGTCGTACCCAAGATTCTGAGATCCACTGTAGTCATTCCGTACTGCGGGTCTACCTGTACCCCGCCTTTCAGGTTGAACCATTTGCACCAGAACAAAGGGACCTTAAAAGAAGGTCCATAGTCAAGTTCCCATATCTGCTCTATGTAACCATAATATGTGTCTTTTGCCCATTGTTGTTTGTTGCATCAAAGCGGACACCACTGTTTTGGTTGGTGCTCTTTTTATCTTGGGCGGCGTGTAAAATGTATTCCATTTATCTCGTACCCTTGGAAAGTCAATGTAGTCGAAGATGGTTGCTTGGCCAACAAGTATAGCTCTTCTCCAACTGTGGTGTCATTAATGAGACGTGTTTGCAACCAACCGCCGAAATTCTTCACGTGTTCTCCATCAATCCAATCTTCACGTTTCTCCGGGTATTTCGAGCGTAACATATTCTTGTGTTCCTTGATATATGGAGCCACCAAGCTGGAATTATGTAGAACTGTGTAGTGTGCTTGAGTAAAAGAATGTCCGTCCATACATAATGTTGCTTTCTTTCCTAGCGTGTCTGTTCCACGCAGTCTCCCCTCATGGCGCGATTGAGGAACACCGATCGGCTTAAGGTCAGGAATAAAGTCAACACAAAACTCAATGACCTCCTCTGTTCCTCATCGCTTCACAATGCTTCCTTCTGGCCTAGCACGGTTATGAACATATTTCTTTAAGACTCCCATGAACCTCTCAAAGGGGAACATATTGTGTAGAAATACAGGACCGAGAATCCTAATCTCTTCGACTAGGTGAACTATGAGGTGCATCATAATATTGAAGAAGGTTGGTGGGAACACCAACTCGAAGCTGACAAGACATTGGACCACATCCTTCTGTAAACTTTGTAGAGTTTCTGGATTGATTACCTTCTGAGAAATTGCATTGAGGAATGCACATAGCTTCACAATGGGTACTCGAACATTTTTCGGTAGAAGACCCCTCAATGCAACCGGAAGTAATTGTGCATAATCACGTGGCAGTCATGAGACTTTAGGTTTTGGAACTTTTTCTCTGCCATATTTATTATTCCCTTTATATTCGACGAGAAGCCAGACAGGACCTTGATACTGCTCAAAACTTCAAAAAAGATCTCCTTCTCTTCTTTGGTAAGAGCGTAGCTGGCAAGACCTTGATACTTCTCTGGATGCAGGCCGTCTCGTTCGTGCATATTGGTGGTCCTGCCGTGATTCCGGTGTATCTTTCGTTTTCCCATACACGCCCAAAAGCTTAGCAGGTTCACACAAAGATTTTTCGTCACGTGCATCACGTCGATTGCAGAGCGAACCTCTAGGATTTTTCAATAGGGTAGCTCCCAAAATATAGATTTCTTCTTTCACATGGGTACGTGATTGTCAGCGTCATTCGGAACAGATAGTCCGTCAGGACCCTTTCCAAAGATTACTTTTAAATCCTTGACCATGTCATATATATCATCACCAGTAGGGCAGGTAGGCTTCGTCCGGTGATCTCTCACCTTTGAAATGCTTGCCTTTCTTTCTTACGGGATGCTGTTTTGGAAGAAATCGACGATGCTCCGGGTACACATTCTTGTTAACTAAATGTATACTTTCAGTCTCACCTAAACAGTGCGTGCATGCATTGTATCCCTTGTTTGACTGTCCTGAAATGTTACTAAGAGCAGGCCAATCATTGATGGTTACAAACAGCAACGCTCGTAGGTCAAATTCCTTTTGTTCGTGCTCATCCCACACACGTACACCTTCTTCACGCCACAACTGTAAAAGTTATTCAACCAATGGCCTCAGGTACACATCAATGTCGTTGCCGGGTTGCTTCGGGCCTTGGATGAGCACTGGCATCATAATGAACTTCGCTTCATGCACAACCAAGGAGGAAGGTTATAGATACACATAGTCACAGGCCAGATGCTATGACTGGAGCTCTGCTCCCGAAAGGATTAAACCCATCTGTACTTAGACCAAATCTTAAGTTCCTTGCGTCATCTGAAAATGTCGAGAACTCTCTGTCGATTTTTCTCCACTGCGACCCGTCAGCGGGGTGTCTCAGCATCACGTCTTTCTTACGGTCTTCTTTGTGCCATCGCAACAACTTGGCATGCTCTTTGTTTGGAACAAACGTTTCAACCATGGTATTATAGGAGCATACCACATCACCTTGGCAGGAACCCTCTTCCTGGGCGCGCTCGCCCTCAACATCACCAGGGTCATCTCGCCTGATCTTATACCGCAATGCACTGCATACCGGGCATGCATTCAAATTCTCGTATTGCTCACCACGGTAGAGGATGCAGTCATTGATGCATGCATGTATCTTCTGCACATCTAATCCTAGAGGACAGACCACCTTCTTTGCTTCATACATACTAGAGGGCAATTCATTATCCTTTGGAAGCATCTTCTTCAATATATTCAGCAACTTTTCAAATCCTTTGTCAGAAGTACCATTCTCTGCCTTCCATTGTAGCAATTCCAGTGTGGTACCCAGCTTTTTCTGGCCATCTTCGCAATTTGGGTACAACAATTTTGTGTGATCAGCTAACATGCGCTCCAACTTTAACCTCTCGTTTTCACTTCCGCAGTTTATCTGTGCATCATGAATGGCCCGACGAAGATCATCATAGGGCTCATCAACAATGGGCTCTTCGTCAGCTTTGTCTTCCCCCATTGTAGTACCACCGTGTTCATTTGTTGTCATTATCCTCTTCTTCTTCATTGTCTTCCATTATAACCCATCTTTCTCCGTGCTTGGTCCAACAATTATAGCCGGACATGAAACCGAACTGAATCAGGTGGATGTGAAGGGTTCTTGAGGAAGAGTAATCCTTCTCATTCCGACAGACATGGCATGGACAACACATAAAACCATTCCGCGTGTTTGCCTCAGCCACATCAAGAAAAGAACGCACGCCTTGAATGTACTCGTTAGAGCGTCGGTCAGCGTACATCCATGGATGACTCATCTGCATTATATAAGTATATCGAACACAATCACCGCTAAAACCAAAGTAGAGTAGTTACCAAATGTAATACATAGTTCTCATAAAACATACATTAATTGAAACTAACATACAACTATCTAAAGAATTTAAATCCAACAACAAATGCGATCAAAATCGCAACTAAGGTAATTATTGAACCAACAGCATAATGATACCAAGCCTCTTTATGAATGGCATATTTTCTAATCCTTTTAATTTTCAAGCGCATTGCATCCATCTTGATCTTGTGTTTATCGACGACGTCGGCAAGATCGAACTCCAATTTCATCTTCTCTTCTAGGCATTGTAGACAAAGATCTTCACTTCTTTTCAATTTTGCTTTCAAATCATTGTTTTCTTTTTCAAAAAACTCGACAATAGGGTCGGTTGGAATTTCCGGTTCAACTACCTCCTAGATAAAAATATATCTATGTCAAGTTGGTCGGCATAATTGTCATAAACATGAAATGAAACAAATAGTTATAACAAACAATCATACCACATCCGAATAATAGAGCGGACGAGAGCCGGTGTGGACAGATGTCAAAACCATGGCACTATATATAACAAACAATTATACAACTAAGAAAATTATACAAGTAATAATTATGCATCTAAATCATACAACTAAGATTTTTCAAATAAAAGATAAAAACAAGAGGCTCACCGAGGTGGTGCCGGTGACAGGACGGCGCAGGCGATCGACGGCGGTGAGGACGGGGACGGGACGACACTAAAACCCACAAATCATAATTTAGTTTGAGCTTAAATTGCACATAAAACAAATGAAATCCCCTACTTAGGCATTTCATCAAACACCTAGCTAGCACTAGAAAAATGAAATGAGCTAAACTAGCAATGAAATGAGCTAAATTAGCAACGCCGAAAGAAAGGATGATGTTGCTAACCCTTGGATAGATGGGTGCCGCCAAAATTGACAAATAGTGGAGAAAAATGGGGATCAAATTGAGCTTTGGAGAGTGAAATAGGGAGAAAAATGGAGATGTGGCTCGAGCTCAAAAATGGAGAGCTGGCTCGGGTGGAAGAGATGATATACAGGGAAACCTTTCGTCCTGGCTCGTATCACGAATCGGGACTAGAAGTCCATCCCCCCCCCCCCCCCCCCCCCGCGGCTGCCCTGCCACGGACCTTTATCCCGGTTCGTAACACGAACCGGGACTAGAGGTCCCTACGACCCGGGACAAGTGCTTCGCTCCGTCGTTGCCGTTGAACCGGGACTAGTCCCCCCCCCCTCCTAGTCCCGGTTCAAGAGCCATCCGGCACTAGAGTCCAAAACGACTCTGGACCAAAGGTCCTGTTTCTACTAGTGTATCCACATGACATGACAACGACGGCCAACGTATTTGATGCATGGAGTACGCATGAGCATGGTCCAGATCGATCAATCCGTCAGAATTTACACTACCCGAATCGGCCAGATTGCCGAGTGTAACCTGTTATTCTATGCATTTTATCGGGCATTTGGCAAACAAACGACATTGTCGAGTCGAGTGCCACCATAAAATACTCGGCACTCTAAACCCTAAACCCTAAACACTAAAAAAAAAACCCAAACGGCCATAATCATGGATTGCACTCGGCAAACAAAACCACTCGACATAATCACCAGACATGTCTCTAAAATCCTTGTACTTTTGCATGTTAAATTTGGAGGCTTATTCATTTCATATTTAATATCTATCCTCCTCCTACCAGTATTACTATTACCTTTCATAATTGGTTTAATAGGATAGATAAAAAAATCTTGTATCCGTATTGGCGTTTTGTGCTTTTGTTTGGGGGCAATATGAAATTGTCGAAACGATGTTGTGTTTTTAATCAGATTAGAGTTGCTCACTCTTTTGCAGGTTGTACACAGATCTACGTATGGATCCACGTGTGGTTCTTTTTTCTACTGCTAAACCAACGAGCACTTATGGAATCCGGCTGAATTAGGTATTGCGGTTCGTTATGGTTATCTTCAACCAGAGTGGTGGCAGCATGTTAGACGCTTAAAACATGTTTAGACTTTGTATCTTACACTTGTTTCGATGGTTGATTTTGGTACTCAAATTGGCTGGGATTTGAGTTGTAAAACTTTATATCTATAACTCGCAATAAAACTAAGCATGTGTGCACCATCACGATGTAGAGGCCGTGGCTTGGCTGGGATTTGAGTTGTAAAACTTTATATCTATAACTTCGCAATAAACTAAGCATGTGTGCACCATCACGATGTAGAGGCCGAGGCTATGCTCCTCATTTCGGGAAAAAAAAGCGGATGGACGGCGGATCAAGTTTTCCCAAGTTATTTCTAATAAAATAAAATAGTTTTGCACGTATATTTTTTGATTTTGAAGAGCAAACTTTGACATGTCTTATTGGTGCGAAATGTTTCAAACTTTTTCTAGTAAATTTATTATTTTATTTTTAGGGTGATGCAAAGATTGTGGCGCAAAATAGAACCCT